>SPJY01034796.1:46770-139867 GCA_005191435.1 Raddia distichophylla | reverse complement strand
CAATATTTATAGGACAATTTTTTTTTGAAATGGACATTATCCATTTGTAAATGACCCTTGACAACAGACCAAATTATAAAGTCGTCCTTAGGGGTGAAGTGACAAGTGCATTACCAATGGGACCTAAGTTAGGTTGACTCAACTATTATTTACATCTCTTTTCACTGTTCACTACGTTTCGCTGTCTTATATTTTATTTGCTACATACTAGGACGGTTTAACATAGACCCTATTAATGATGTTCTAACAATCAACAACCAATGACTCCACTCTACTTCGGTTGTCTCTACAACACCCTAGTACAGATTTATCGCGTTGTTACCATCCCTTTCTTATGCAACCTAAAACCCTTAAGGAAACAAATACGAAGATCAACATTGTTAGAGCTCATTGCAATTCAGCCATCTCATGACCCGCAAACAGCTATGATATCACTTGTTAGAGACCACTTTGATCCGGTCAATTCATGATCTACAATGATCCAACTCCTCCAAGACCAACACATGATCTCGGGTCTATGTTCCATTAGCATGCCACATTGAATCATGAGATGGATAGATTGTAGTAGGCTCTAAGAAACATCGAGGATAATCGTAGTAACAGGACTATCCGTATCAACCACTAACAAAGATAACATAACCAAGGAGGGACCACTAAAATTCGCCACTGTTGCCACCTGAATCGGAAATCTTGTCCTCTCTCCATCCACCTCACATCCTACTAGTGGTAAAGATCAGGTAAAAAACCGACACATATATGGACGGCTCGGAGTCGTTGTTGAGGTCTCTTATTTTCCCTAGCATCGAGATCACTCCAGAACAACTTAAATCTTGTCCTCTCTCCATCCACCTCACATCCTACTAGTGGTAAAGATCAGGTAAAAACCGACACCTATGTACGGCTCGGAGTCGTTGTTGAGGTCTCTTATATTCCCTAGCATCGAGATCACTCCACCCCTCCAACCAATGGATCTGCACTGGCCAAGATGGCTCAACAGGAACGCCCTGCCAAGAGGCATCGCTACCTTGGCTCATCGCTAAAGACACTCCACCGTCATCAACACAGAGGTTTCCGATGGCTAAGGGTGTCACCTGCCAGAGATGCAAACATGCTGCCTCTAGTCCCGCCATCAGGGCAACACATGTGGAGGTTGCGAAGCTTGCCATAGGACCCACATCGTAGTTCTCAACCGCTACCTATTCCTATCCACAATTTATCTCTGGCTACCCCGATGCTGTTGAGAAGCAAAAGATATTGGCCCCATTTTATCACAACTCTATTACAAGGGTCTCCGGCCAGCCACCTAACACCTCTGCCTCCGACAAGGTTGCCGAAGGCTAGGGGGCTGATCAGATTTGGTGGTCACCCTTCTCCTTGTTGTAACAAGTGGTGCAATAAGATTTTAGCAAATTTCTTAAGGATTACGGTTTTTGCTCTCACACCACTAAACATTTTGCACTTCGTCAAAAAAACATTATTGTTTCAAGATGTATGGGATTGGACCCTACCTGTAATTGAGATAATATAATGATATTTTAGCAAAGTGAAATCTTAAAGGTACAAGGGCGCTAAAGAAAGGATTTAAGACATTGGAAGTACGATTGACTTGGATGCTTGCTTGCGTTAGATCCATTAATGCAAATGTGCATCATGGATGCCATTTTCTCGTGGAGCGCCCAACATTTATCCGCACAGGAGTGCATTTTCCAAGCATTTAAGAGTATGCGGAGAATTATTGGGAGTGAAGATTCACATACATGCATGCAAAACAAACCAAAAAGGCAGGAGTATCACTCTATCCAGTACATACATATGGGGATTACAAACTAAAACAAGATACTCCCTCCGTTGAAAATATGTGATCATGCTCCTTGCGACCAGGCGCCTTTTGGGGTGATTCCTTCTTCTGCTCTCATGAAAAAAAAAATGTAATGCAACGAAGACGCCACATGCATGAAACATTGCTGTCTGATTAGGTGCGCGTGCAAGATTATATTGCTTTGGCAACCTACAATTCATAGCTTGGGGGATGATATGCATGTAATCACATATCGTGGCATTTCATGGTTCCAAAAGCACCCCCGGTAGAGAGAACTGTGTGCTTGCCCTTCAAATATCAAATCTCAGATACATGGTTTATGTCAGGGTCTCCAGGATGCCAGCAAAATAGTTCAATACTTAAGGATTTCATGCAACCAAAAGCTTCTCATACCTCAACAAAATAGTTCAATACTGGAAGGGTTTCATGCAACCAAAATAGTCTTCTCATACCTCATAACCTCAACAAGTTCAGCAATCACAATATGCAACAAGCCACTCATGAAACCATCTGCGCATTGCAGAACTAATTAGAAATAGCTAGGGACAAAAAAAAGAGAGAAATAGATAGAGCAAGCTGATAAGCCGGTGTCATTTTCTGGTTTTCACGTGATTCCCTTGTTCATTCCGTCACCAACTATTCCTTTTTACTGTTTACGTGGATCGGGATTTGGAAATAGGTTGCAAGTATGAACAGTCAAACTTGTTCCAGTTGGATGCTCAATTCAGGATACCAAATGCTCTGTAGGATTCGACGCCATCCCGGAGGGTCTCCTCCGTAGGCCTGAAGGTCCACCCAAGCTTCTGAAGCTTCTCCGTACAGTATGTCATCTGCTCTTCCACTTCCACAAAACTACAAAACCATTGGAAATGAAACAACAAGTTCCACTAAAGCTATGTCTAGTAGAACTGAAGAGAGCAACAAATATGGATCATTCAGTGATGTGGTATGTCATAGGTTTCAGAAAATATCATGTTCCATACTGTAAATTAACTACATGATATTTTTGTGATACATCATACATGCAGCATCTAGGTAATCCACATCCATAAACATGACAGTAATATGCTTTATTCAATTTGCACTCCCCACTTTAGCACTTCCCACATGATGTGGGTATATGACCATCTCAGCTCCAGAAAATGCAATGGATTAAGAATTCAATATAAACCCAACCAAAGTCTGTTTATCCTCTGTTTTAAATGCCAACAATACGTAGCTAACAAATGGACAAATTACAATAAATATAGTGCACATAAGTGCATACAGTCATTTGCTGAAAAAGGGGCTTACTTTTTGGGATAAGGATAAGTTGGGTATAATGTCTTTAATATGTTTATCATATCAGAAACTTTAATTGGAGGTGAACTGCAGATGTATCGCCCAGATGCCTGTGGATTTTCATAGGCCAAAAGAAGAGCATCGGCAACATCACGAACATCTACTAGATTTCTGAGTCTATTTTCAACTGTCTCACGATTTCCTGGGAAAGAAAATTCCATTTTAACAGAAATAGAACTCAAAGGCTGCACTATTTTCATAAAGGAAAAAACTTGACTTTAAAGATATGAATGTCTTTCGTGCTATTGAATATCATACTTCGTTCCATTCGAACAGATAACTGATCGCTGACTCCCAAGTTTAATCAGAGCAATGCCAGGTAAATTGCCACTTCCTTTATATATAATTGCATGAAAATCAAGAGAAAGCTAAGATAACAATGCAGTACAACACCCCCACCTTTGAAATAATTAATGAGAATACCACTGCTCATATTTACTGCGGACTGCATCAAGGGTCCAATTACCAATGATGGACAAATAGTTACAATGTCCAGCCCAGTTTTTGCTGCATAAGCAAAAGCCTCGCGCTCAGCCAGTGTTTTGGAAAGGAAATACCAGTCCTGGCAGAATAACAACAGACAATTTATTTGAAGTAGGTGTCGAGAAGTTATCCATCTGAACAATAACAAGTAGCCAGGAACAATATGTGTGGTTAGAGGAAGAACACTGCACTATTGCAATTTGCAAAGCCATAAAGGCACAAAATAACCATTGATCATGGCTTCAGTTGAAAAATGGAAGTGAAAAACCTGGACAGAGAAAAAATAAAAATGACTCTTGAGTCAAAATCACAATTTCACTATGTCAATTAATAAGTTGAAGAGCTTTCAAGCCATCTAGTACAGATTACGGGTTCAAGTCCTAGATATATTGCTATGCTGACCAATTTGCGAGCATGTACTGAAAACACATGATTTATGCTCTTTCCCAACAACATATACCATAATACGCTAGCTCATGATGTGTAGTTTAAAACTATCCAAAAAATTACTAGAAATTATCACAGAGAAGAGAAACATCCATCCCTTAATTTGGTGGGTCCTAAATTATGACTATCCCACAGCCATCATATGCTAATTTACATCATATTTAAGTTCAAAACATAAAAAAGAAGGGTTATGTCAGAAACATATTTAAACTCAATAGATTAAAAACTCTATGTTGATAAAATTGTGTCCATATATAATTATATATATTCTAATTCTAAGTCAAACATTGAATTGTGAATAATCAGTAGTCTATGAAGAGGTTAAACAATCAAGTTAGCAATAAAGATTTAGCTAAGGGTAGAGGCATTGCATCACTTGAATGGTTAGCTTCAATTACCTGATTCTTTCTGCAGGTGTCCTCATCCGACCAGCTGTCTTCATCAAACACTTTACCCTTAGGCCAGTTAGGATTATTGAAGACAGCAGCAACTGAAGATACCATGACAACTCGCTTAACTTTTGCCTCATAGCAAGCCTTCAAGACATTCAGTGTGCCTGTTACAGCAGGAGCTATGACCTCTACCTGCAAAACATTTTTTGGTGTAAAAACACACAGATCAGTATAGCATAATAATATGTGCTTATTTGTAAAAATTAACCAATTTATATGAATACTTAATATATATTAATAGTGGGTACAAGAGAAAAATAATAGACAACATGTATCATAAGCTTATAGAACTATAAAGCCCGATGTTGCACAAAACATAAATGAGAAAATTGACTATGTTTGTAGGAATACACAGATATCCTGAAAGATGGTCAAAATGCATATTCAGTATATCTGTCCAACATATTAGAAAAAATCATTTCAGGGGATTTTTCAATCAGATCCTCAAAGAAAACTCCAATTAAGGTCACCTACACTATACATCTAAGTCAGAAGTGAAGCCCTACACAGTTGCCAGGAAATTGCGTTATTCTGAATCACCATGTTCAACCAGCTATGGCCCCTTACTTCGCCCCTCAAGCCCCCCCACAATACTTTGACGAGCATGCTCTTGACATATTCACCTCAGGGTTGTTTGGTATCTCGGAGGGAACAGGGCTAGCTACATGGAAGACGCCCTCACAGCCAGCGACCGCTGACGCGACACTGGCATAGTCCAATATGTCAGCCTTGATCAGCTGCAGCCTCTCGGGAGCACCTTCCAACGCCTTGAGATGAGCATTCTTGCGGTCACCTGCAGGATAGACCACAGCGCATGCACAACACCAGCAGCATCATATTCCATATGCCTGCCTGCTTTGCCTCTTGCCATTGCCACCCTCTTCCCGTTTCACAGCTCCATTCTATCACCTGCGCGCTCCTGCATACGCAGAAACCGCCGACGGCACGGCGAGTGGAAGCAATGCGGCGTCGCGAGGCCAGAGGTGTGTCGCGGACGGCGCCGGCGACTTACCAGCGTCCCGCACGGTGCCGCGGACGGCGTAGTGGCCCCTGGAGAGGAGGAGCTTCACGAGCCACGAGGCGAGGAAGCCCCCCGCGCCGGTCACGCACACGCTCTTCCTAGCGGCCGCCGCCGCCATGCTTCTTCCTCCCCCTCCGCTCCTGCCTCTCTCACTCACCCCGCCCCGCTGCGCCGACGAAGTGAACGCCGAGTCGTCGGCGAGCGAGCGGCCGTCCTCGGCTTCCCCACCCCCAATGGCCCACTCCCAACTCCCATTTTGTCATTTTTATACAAGGCAAATTATATACTACTGTAGTCATTTTTATACGGTTTTAAATAGTTTTTCAAAAATTTAAAAATTTTTTTTATAAAATACTCAACTCTCAAAGATGTCTTTTGAGGGGACATAGTTTTTCAGATTAAAATTTTCATCGACTGGTTGTGATCCTTGAGAGACATTTTTTGAGTTCAAAAAATTATAAAAAAAAGTTATTTTAGTAAAAACGAATTATTTAAAACTTAAAAAATAACTAAAAAGTATTACATTATTTAGCTTGGTCTTATTTGTTTTAGATTAAATTAAATTAAATTAAATGAGAATTTGTTGTTTTTGTATAAGCCAAACGATGTAATATTTTGCATTCATTTTTGTGGTGTTTTAAATAGTTCTTCTTATAGTTCATAAAATAATTTTTAAAATTTTTAAATTTTTTAAAACGTATTTTGAGGGGTCACAAATTTGCTACAATAAAACACAAATCACCTTTAATTTGAATCAAATGCATAACGATTTTTCATTATATTTAATTTACCTAGATCAGGAAAAATGTCGGACCACGCTCCCCCCACGCTCGCTCGCCCCGCAGCCCTCGCTCCGCCGTGGCCGCTGCTCCCTCACCCAAGCCAGCCCACATCATCGTCATCCCCACCCACGCTCCCTGCCCAGACTGCGCTCAAGCCCTGCCTCAAGCCGCTCAGCCTTAGTTGCTTCGGTCAGCGGAGTTTCATGGATGTCGTCGCCGCAGATCAAGGATCGGTAAGATTTGCTTCCCCGCCGGTCTCCTCTCCGACTTCATGGCGCAGATCTGCAAGGGATTCGCCTGCGGCTACCGTCGCCTCCGTCGATTTGGACAAGATGGCGGAGTCACTCCGGTCGGTAGGAGGTGCTATGAAGACAGGGGGATCCCCGCGATAGAAGAGAGGGTTCGCTGCGGGGCGCATTCAACCACCGGACGAAGAGCAGTTGGGTTGGTGCGCAGTTAAGCCGAAGTACTGGTGGCGTGTTGAATCCGCGCGTGCTAGCAAGATATGCGCCCCTTCTCCCAACCACGCCGCCAAGATCTGCGCCCCTTCTCCCAACCACGCCGCATTTAAAGAGAAGATCCGCCTATGCTTCAGATGCCTCTCTGGCTCCCACCTTCGCGCCGAGTGCCGCGATCCCGTTAAATGTCGGGCCTGCTTCCGCTCGGGGCATATCGCCGCTCACTGTCGCCGCTCCAAGACCCCACCAGACACCTCCAACCCGCCTCGTCTCGCCGCGTCCAACCAATTCGACGCCCCGCTGCCTACCATGGGTGAGCCAGAGAACCGTCCAAGGGAATGGGCGAGCTGCGTGCTCACAGACAGCCTTCTGGAAGCGCAATGGGCGATGGCTTCCTCGACCTGGGCGACGGCTTCCTTCCTCAGCGGACTTCGGCCGAAGCATTCGGCGGCGCTTACCACTGTACACTTCGCGGCCATGGGGGCGGCCGATTGTTGCTACTCCAACGTGCACGTCTCCAACCACGCCCCGGAGGACTTCCTCGTGCGCTTCGACAACCAGCAGCAGCACGACCAGGCAGTCAACCGCGGCCGTTTTCGCCATGCCTCCTTCGACATCCTCTTCAAGGCATGGTCGCCGCGGTTCACCTCTGCGCCGGCGCCGATTCGTCATCGGGTGCGCCTTTGCCTGGAGGGCGTGCCAATGCACGCATGGTGTCCGCGCGTCGTCGAGAACATCATCGGGCCGGCTTGCGTGCTCCAGTGCGTGGAGGAGGAGTCCACGCGACTCCTCGACACCGCCACCCTCAACGTCTGGGCGTGGACGGCCAACCCGGACACCATCCCAAAGACCCATCGGCTCTCCATCGCGCGCCCTTCGCCGGCTACTGCTGAAGTCGGCCCTGCAGCGCTGCGCCCAATGGAGTTCTGCGCGGCTTTCGTCATTATTCACCTTGATGTGCTCGAGACGCCGGAGGACTGTCGTCACCAAGGCACCTACGACGGAAGGACGCGCGTCACCAAGTTTGAGTGGACGCTGGGCCAAGTTGACGAGCCGTCCAGGCGCGTCCACCGTCGTGAGAGGACTCCTTCCCCTCCGCGCCATCGCCGTCATGAAGATCGGGACCGCGACGATGATGATCACCATCGCCAGTTCGACCGCACCGACCGTCGCCATCGGTCAAGCTCTCGGCCTCGCCGCCACGACAACACGGGGGCTTCCCGTGCACCATCCAGAGGGCGCGACCACCGCCGCGACCATCATCGCCGCGACAACGGCCAGCCACAGCACCGCTACCGCAACCACCAAGACCACCCCCTGGTATGCAAGCCAAGGCTCAAGTCTCTGCTTGTTGTCCAAGACGTTCCCTCCTCGCCATCACCTTGCCCGGCTCAGGGTTCTTCGCCCATGGCGCCCGTCTTGCAGAGCACCACCCAGCCGGCCAGGGGACCCTTCAACACCGTCGTCTCCCCGGGGACTGAGCCTCTCTTGGCCGCAGCAAACTCGCTGAGGGGCAGTCGCTCCCTCTCACCAGTCCTGCGGTTGCGGTCGCGGTCACCGCGCTCGACACGAGACAGGCCGCACAGCACGGGTGCACGTCTTCAGCCTCTGCACGCCGGTGACTGCGCCCCAGCCTCTACGTTCCGTGGCCGCTCACCATCGCCAAATGGGGATGGCAGCGTCCTGGGTCAGCCGCCCTTGACTCTGCCGGTTTCTTCGGACCAGGGCGCAACGTCCCCTCCGTCGGTTCTCCTCCAAGCGGGATTGTCGACGGCCCAGCTTCCAGAGCCGCAGCATATCATTTCGGTAATGGCAAGCTATTCCAACCATCCTCTCAACCAATCACCCGGATTCTTGCAATCAGTCACAGCCCAAGCGCCCCGGCCCATCCTGCAGGTCTACGTACGACACCGTCTCAAGCTGAAGGAGCGTCCAAGCCGTCGCAGTGCTCGTATCGCCGCTGGAAATGCCTCCAACACACCAGTGGAAGCTCGAGCTCGTCGGCGTATTGCCAAGGCCATGGCACCCTGGGCACCGGCAGCAACTCCGCAGGACCTCTCCACCATCCTTGCCAGGCCGCTCCCGGAAGCGGCGGCGTCGGCTTTGGCGGCCCTTGCAAACCTCAATATTGCAAGCGCCCCCACCACTCAGATTCAGGCGGCGGCCTGAGCGTGCCTGCAATGGCATTGACCGGCGCCTCCAAGTGCCTCATGTTAGCAAGGCCTCCTTTTGTTCGGGCTTGGTATGGGGAGTCGCAGTCTACTGCTCATCCTCTACCAACAACCGCTGATTCTGTATCTCGCACCCGCCTCGCTGTCTGGGGGGCTCCTGTTTTAGTTCGTCGTGTCTTTGGCGTGCCAATTCTGCATCGCCTTGTATCGCGCCTGCTTTGGACTATGAATTTCGGCAGCAGGACGCTTCCCCGTTTATGTATGCCGTGTTGTTGTACCCTTCGTCCTCAAGGAAAAGGTCACGATATTATCATCGCCATTGAAGTCATCCACTGCCCTCTGGTTCTTGATGAATAGATCACAACAATTGTGCTTGCTTAGCTGGAATGTGAGAGGACTGAACTCGGGAGCACATCGGAGTGTCCTCAGAAATCTTGTGGCCAACTCAGGGGCCAATATTGTCTGCCTTCAAGAAACAAAGCACGACACCTGGGGTCACGGTTTGACCGCTCAGTGCCTTGGTCAAGACTTCGCTGACCCGACGTCCTATGTGCACCGACCGGCGGTGGGCACGCGGGGTGGCATCCTGCTAGCGGTCAAGGCCTGCGATTTCGTCATCTCGGACGTCTCCATTGAAGAGTTCTCCCTCTCCGCAAAAATTACCTCCACCGCCGACGCGTTTCAGTGGTGCATCACTGTGGTCTATGGCCCCCAGGAGTGGACGCAAAAGCTGGCCTTTATCAATAGCCTTCAAAACGTGGGGCGCTCTGACAACCCATGGCTGCTTATCGGCGATTTCAACCTCATCATGCACCCGGATGACAAGAACAACTCGAATGTGGACTTGTCCTTAATGGACGCTTTCAAATCCTCGATCCACGGCCTACACCTTAAGGAACTCCGACTGCTGGGTCGTCGTTACACTTGGAGCAATGAGCGTGCAGCCCCGACTCTGACAAGAATTGACAGGGCTTTCTTACTGCAGCTTGGGAGCTTGCCTTCCCGGACACTGCCCTCCTGGGCCTCCCGTCTTTGAGTTCGGACCACGCCCCTCTCCTGCTCAGGGCTTCCCCAAAGCAGCATGCCTCTTGTGGTTTCAGATTTGAAAACTATTGGGCTACCCTGGAGGGCTTCCTCACTACAGTCCAAGGTGCGTGGGAGCGGCCTCTGGCCTCTGTCAACCCCTTCAAGCGTCTTCACATCAAGTTAGAGCGTACGGCGAAGGCTCTTGCTCTCTGGGCTCGCACTAAGGTCCCCTGCATCAGACTTCAACCGGCAATCGTCAGTGAGCTGATTTTATTGTTTGACAAGGCTTAGGAGTCTCGTGTGCTCACGGACCTGGAGAGGGGCCTCAGGTCGGCACTAAAGGCAAGGGTCACAGGTTTGGCAACCATTCAAAAAATCCGCATCAAGCAAAGAGCGCGCCTTGCGTGGCTCCGGCTTGGCGATGCAAATACCAAATTCTTTCACCTAAGGGCTTCCAACAGAAGAAAAAAGAACTTCATTTACTCCCTTCTCACCCCCACAGGGACCGCTATCGACCATGATCAGATGGAGTTCGAGTGCTCTCGCTTCTTTGGGAGCCATCTAGCGTCCAGCCCCCCGAGGGACATCACTTTGGCTTGGGATAGAGTGACCCAACAATCTCATGATCTCATGGATCTCGAAGACCCTTTCACAGAGGAAGAGATTAGCTCCACTGTCAGGTCTCTGCCGAAGGACAAAGCGCCTGGTCCTGATGGGTTCAACGGCACTTTCTATCGCACGTGCTGGCACATCATCAAAGCTGATTTCATCGCTGCGGTGTTGTGGTTTGCGAGCGGGCACTCAACGCACTTCTTCTTGCTGAACTCAGCAAATATCATCCTGATTCCAAAAAAGCGAGATGCGGCGAGTCTAGCGGATTATAGGCCCATTAGCCTTATTCATAGCGTCGGCAAAATCTGCTCTAAGCTGCTTGCCAACAGACTGGCGGTTAGGCTCGAGCATCTCGTCGACCCAGTTCAGAGCGCATTCGTGAAGAAGAGATGTATTCAGGACACCTTCCTTCGTACTCAAGCCAACATCCTCTATCTCCAAAGACAAAAAAGCCCAGCGTTCTTTCTAAAGCTAGATTTTGCAAAGGCCTTTGACTCCGTCCATTGGAGGTACCTCTTTGAGCTGCTTCAAGCCAAGGGGTTTGGGGCTCGCTGGCGTGATTGGATCGCTACGCTCCTTGGATCTTCCTCTTCGGCGGTCATTCTTAATGGGATCAAGGGGCCGGGCTTCTTCCATGAAAAGGGTCTTTGGCAAGGCGACCCCCTCTCTCCCATGCTTTTCATCATGGCTATGGATCCGCTACACAAGCTCTTTGCTCTGGCAGATGAAAGCAATTTTCTTGATCCTGTTGGGAACCCCCCAATATGGGAGCGTATCTCTCTCTTTGCGGATGACGCGGCCATCTTCATTCAACCAAGCAAGCAGAATCTTGACTCCACTATCGGTTTGCTGGACACCTTCGGGGCCACCTCCGGTATCACCTTGAACAAGTCCAAGTGCTCGGTCTTTCCAATCCGTACTGCAAGCATCGATTTGGAAGATACGCTCAGATCTTTTGATGGCACGAGGGGCTCTTTCCCATGCACCTACCTTGGGTTGCCTTTACGCCTTCACAAGCTTCGTAAAATCCATTTCTTGCCACTCCTGGACAAGATCGCGGGCCGTCTAGCACCGTGGCGTGGAAAAATTTTCTCCAAGGCAGGACGTTTGGTCCTTGTCCAAGCCGTCCTATCGGCGATACCGACTTATCTCATGGCCTCCATACAACTACCCTCTTGGGTCATTAAAAGGATTGACCAACTCAGACGGGCTTTCCTTTGGACCGGCAGTTAGCAGGTGAACGGTGGACAGTGCTTGGTGAATTGGGAGGTGGTCTGTAGGCCTAAAAGCCTCGGGGGTGTGGGTATTCCAGATCTGCACCGCTTTGGCCGGGCTCTGCGCCTACGCTGGCTTTGGAACAATTGGAGATCCATGGACACTAAGAGCATCAACGACGCTATTTGCTACAAGGCCGCGGATATTGCACTTTTCAAAGCCTCCACTCGGCTGGTGGTCGGTAATGGAGAGCACTTCCATTTCTGGGAGGATGCTTGGCTTGATGGACTTTCGCCTAAGGTGGTCGCCCCTCTCCTGTTTGCCAATGCTTCGCACAGATCACGATCACTTCGAGACGGCCTTCAAAATCATAACTGGATCCGGTCGCTGGCGCCAATGACCACCGAGGAACAGCTCCTCCAATATATCACTGTTGACACAAATTTTGTCACCAAAAGAAATAAATATAATAAATATTGATAAATTATGTTAATGGCTAAAACCCATTATAAAGTATTTATATTGGCATTTAAAAAAATAAAATAAAATGGTTCATATTCATGAGGAAGAACGAGAAATAAAATCACATGCTACCATATACGTGAATGCATGTTCATGCATGGTTTAGTAAGGCCCATAAACTAAACCCAAGCCAGAAAACAAATTAAGAGCAAGCCCACGTAAGTGCATGGATTAAGCAGGCTTGATTAATTTAGCTGCGCATATGGCCGACCAATGAGGAGTCGCCACCTGTCCTTGAGCTTTGCAACGTTGCATACATGCCTACGCGCTAGAAAAATTTAAAAAAAAGAAAAAAAAAAAGAACGTCGTAACCACGCTGCGTGTTCGTGCTGTGCCTGGCATGCAACCGCCCCACGCTCGTGGAGCACGAACGCGCAGCGCGCCTGCAACCGCTCGGCGTCCGCGCGCGTCTTTAAAAGACCACCAGGCGCTGGTTCGGGAGGGGTTGGAGGTCCAGACGCCGGAGGTTCGAAGCATAGATACAAGTGCATACAGACGGTGGCGATACTCCACTCCAGTTCATATACGTGTGAGAGAGCAGAGCGCCCGGCGAGGCTCCGTTCGGCGAAGCCCTGCTCGACGTACTACTGCTCCGCCGGCCAGGAAGCAAGAAGCTAAGGGTAAGAAGGATATATATTTTTAATTTTTTTTAAAATTAAAACGTATTTGGAGGGGATATAAATTTGTTACAGTAAAATGCAACTCAACTTTAATCCGAAACAAATGCCTAACAATTTTTCATTATATTTAATTTAATTTTAAAGACCAATGCCTTTTTTTTTTAGTGTAATTGTGTAAAGACCAATGGCCAATGCCTTGATCCCGCTTCCGCTCCCCCCGTTCCCCAGTTCCCCACGAGGCCACGAGTGCCTTCCCCCTCGAAAGGGCGCGCATCCCAGCCTGCATCCTCGTCATTGTTGCCTGGACCCGCTCCTCTCCCGTGACTGCGCGAGCGCCACCTCCGCCTCGAGCTCGACAACTCAGAGTGGAAGCTGCAAGCTACGGTATCCCCAACCTCCCCCATTACTTCTTCTTGCCTCGATCTTTGGTTGATTCTTTCGCTAGCAAACGATCGAGGTGCTCGGTGTGGAATCGTGGATCTTGAGTTCTTTGGAAATCACGAAGACGGAGTCCTCCTCTGCCGGGTAGATCCCGGCTTTTCTCTTTCCCCCTGATGTAGCTTAGGTTTACATAGACCACAGATCTGTCAAAAGGAAATAGAATAGCGGTTTGCGTTAAGGAAATACTAATGGATGTGCCAAACGGCACATGGTACTGTAATATGGATAGTTTGGTACGAACAGAATTGGTTTGGCCAATAAAGATTAGATTATGTTTTCTCTAGTACGCTAGATTTGTTCGTTTCAGATGGCATTAGCTGGGTTTGGAACTTAAAAGGGTGTACTTTGTTAGCATTTTTTAAAAAAAATGAAAAAAAAACCGTGCCCTTACTCCCCCTATTTTTTATGTTGTTGCATCTTCTCCCTTTCTGGTTGAATTATCTTTATTTTAAATCATTTTCATGTACTCTTTTTAACAAATATCCCTTTTTAATCTGTTTTGTGATTTGCAATATCACCAACTTCCTGTTTTTACTAACGGATCTTATCTTCAGAGATGTTAATCATTGCGCCAAGGGTTAACCAATATTTTGGACTGCTAAGTGTTGCTGTTATTTGTGATGATTACATAACATGTCAGTCAATACATTGTAGAGTTCAGACAATGAAGCTCAATAAAGGATAAATGACCTCCTCAAATTATGTCAGTCCTTACAAAACTTACCCCGTGAATTAATGCAAACTAATAATTTTGCCTGAAAAATCCCTTCACACCAAAGAAGCTGTCAGTTCCATCACTGTTGGTCTCATCAAGCATGAAAGTGCACAATTTTTTGCATTCATTTTGTGAAATGGAGAGGAAAAAAGATTAAAACAGGCAACTTCAAGGTTTCTCAAGTGCAGACCCCATAGCTTCTACGGGGTCATGATAGATTGACATGCAGTAATTCCACGACCCAGATGCTCCTCAGCTATTTTCCCAATCTCTTTACTATTGGATCTTAGAGACTAATTTATAGAAACCATTTTCTGATACCATATAAGTTACGTAAATCTAGATGTCATTAAGAATGAAGAATGAATTCCTGAGATCTCATTGTTTTGATTTGAGGACACATATGAAACCAGCTGTTTCAATACATCGTTTTCCTTAGTCTATCATTTTATTTTTTGTTATGACACATTAGTTGCTCCTCTGTTATATAATATTGTTGGCTCTACAACATTGACAACTATTCATTTTTGGACTCAAAAGTTACTATCTGTTTCAAGATTAATTTTCGTAAATAAACATTTAACTAGTTGATGCAATGGCATGTAGTATGAATAAGCCTGAATAAGCCATCTGTTTGCAAACCTCTGGACTGTTAGAACTTAGAAAGGTAAGTAATACGTTATTCACACTTCAGATGCAATGTCACTAAAATAACATGTTTATTTCTACAACATGGGGCCTTAATATTTTCTTATTGATCCTAGAAAAGAAGATGCCCATATGGTTATAGTAAAATAGGGAATGGTCCGGCGTAGGCTTTTTGTCTGGAACTTCACTAAACCGGTCCGGTGCAGAGGGATTTTTTCGCAGGAGGCGCTGGGCGCTGGATTGGTCTGGCACAAAGAGAGAGGGGTCGTACCTACTTAGTAATGAGGACCGTTCATTCCTCTCAATCCAATAGCTGAGATTAGTTCTAGATTTTTTATACCTCAAGGCTAGTATATTATACTACAACTGTAGTATTCATAGATAAAAGGATATAATTGACTTTCTCTAGAATTAGATAGAACTGCGGTGGGTCGCCATCCCATCCCATGCCGGCTGCCGTCGTCATGTCCTCCCACCCAAGCCACAACGGTCGCCGCCAACTCGTCTCGGGCTGGCTGCGGTCGTTGCCGCCGTCTCCTCCCACGCCAGCGTAGCAGTCCCCACCACATTCTCCTCCCGCGCCGGCTGCGGTCGCCGCCGCCATCTCCTCTACCACTGGCCGCGGTCGCCTCCGCCTTCTCCTTCAGCGCCGACTGCGGTTGCCGCCTCCTTCTCCTCCCGCGTCGGCCGTAGTCGTCGCCGCCATCTCCTCCCACGCCAGCTACGTTCGTCACCGCCGTCTCCTCCCACGCCGGTGCAGCAGTCGCCACCACCGCCGTCATCGCCGAGACGGGGCTCCGCCTCGTCGGCTGCTGCAACGAGCTCAACGCCGGTTACGTTCGCGCTCGCGGCGTCGGAGTGTGCGCCGTCACGTTCACCGTCGGCGGCCTCAGCGAGCTCACGTTCACCTTGTCTTCCTCGGCGCCAGTCGAGTGCATTTCCGAACCTCCTCCCACGGCAGTGCTAGCCGATGCCGACCCCGACGCCCCGAGCTCCAATCGCACTTGCTGAAATAAAAGACCAAAACACCCCTATAAACTGGATGGTTAGATCTAAAATATACTACTGTAGTAGTATTTTAGCAATAGGTACCGTAAAAGACCTTAAAATATAGTACCTTTATACCTTACTGTGCTGATTCAGCCTTCTTTTTTTAAATGGCATTATCTGAAGACTGAAGTGCACCATGGCAAAGATCAAGCCAAAGGCATTGCTAGCACAAAGCAAACAGAAGAAGGGCCCCACTCAAATTGGTCCAACGACGATAATTACCTACATCGTCCTTGGCGTCCTAGTTGTGTCTTCAGTATATGCTGCTTACAAGTATTGGCTGAGCAAAGGACCAATAGGAGCAGAAGGTGTTGGGATCTAAGTCAAATGTGAATATGTGATTGATTTTGTTGTATAACCCTGTTGGCTAATTTTAGTTGTTTCCAGTCAAGTAAATGCAACATAAATAGAACATGTTGTTACATTTTTTGTCTTCATCCCATGCTAATTATATAAAATTTATGTTTTGTTTCTTTATTTTGCATTGGTATGGATTTTATTTTTATTTTGTTTGTGTGTGTGTGTGTTGGGGGGTGGGGGGGTGGTGGGCAATCTTGTTTGGATGGTATCCGTCAGAGTCGTGGTTTGTTTGTAACTTCCTTCCTTTGATAGCTCATAGCTGATACTGCCACAACACAAGTCCAGAATTGATCTTTTTGCTAAGGAAAAAAAAATGGTTGGGTGTTCCAGTAGTTACTTGTTTTTTTTTCATTGTATTATGATCCATAACCATGGCGCTGTTGAACAGACAAGTGGATCACATAGAACAATCCAAATATGGTCGTCTTAAGTCCTGGTTCACAAGGATCCTCATCCAATGTCACAGAAATCCTAACGAACGGACCAAATAACATAGGTAGCATTGAGATGGCTAGCCCAAGTTACAGAAATTTATAATTCAAGTAGACATATGCACCAATTCATTATTACAGAACCATAACTATCAACTATCATCCAGAAAAGTACTTGGAACATTCAAGCAACTTATTGCTCATATCACAGGAACAAAGTTCATATCTCCCTTTTTTATACATCGTTCATCACGAGTGCAACGTTAAGTTCTAGTTTTCTACAAGTTACATCCAGCTCAATCCAAGACGCCAGCAGCCCTGTAGGATTCAACGCTGTCCCTGATGGTCTCCTCAAATGGCTTCGTTCTCCAGCCCAGCATCTCTAGCTTCCTCGAACTAAACAGAGGATCATCGCTCACTTGGACAAACCTGGCCACGGTTTGGAGAAAAATGCACATTAGCTCGCACTGATCAGTACCAATGCACCCTTAATCATGGAAAATATAATGGAGCTAAGTGCAACAGTTAGATTGTACAGATTATCAAATAATTTCGCACTGCGCAATTGAACATAGTTCCATCATTTTGCTTCTTGGTGCCATTCGAAATGAAAGGTTCAGAGGAAGCATTTTAAGCAACAAGACTGGGCTTACTTATTGGCAAATTTGTAGGTGGGGTACATGCTCTTCATCAGGTCTATGACATCAGACATCTGTCTTGAATGTGAATTGCAGATGTACCGTCCAGAGGCCTCTGGAGTTTCATACACCAGAAGAAGAGCATCGGCAACATCCCGAACATCCACAAAATTCCTGAGTTTGATTTTCACCTCATGATCACCTGTTGAGGGAGGATAGATTCACATACGGATTGACAGAAAAATGGCTAAACACATTCAGGTTCAATCAGATACTGGATCTGAGGCAGCCATGAAAACATAGGCAATGAATCAGTCCGTGCCAATTTAGATTCAGAGCATAGCAGAGTGAGGCAAAAGAGACAACCTTTGAGGCAATTAACGATGACCGAGCTGCTTGCGTTCACGGTAGATTGCAGCAAGGGTCCAATCACCAAGGATGGGCAGACGGTCACAACATCTAGCCCACTTCTCTTTGCATAATCCAAGGCCTCAAGCTCCGCTACTGTTTTGGAAAGGCTGTACCAGTTCTGGCAGAACGATGGCAGACAAGATTAGGATTAGGATGCCTGACATTTTGGTTTATAGCCACAAGTTGCTCTGTCAATGAATTGGTCATGAATTACCATTCTAGTGCATGACTAATTGATTGCCAAATGCGTGCGGTTTGGATGGTAGCCAATATCAGTTTGTACTGATAATTAGTGCAAAATTAAATAGATTCAAAAAAATACAAAAGAGATATATTAAAATTTATAACGAAATAAGATTTTTTATGATTCGGGCACCGTATGATATAGATATGCAAATAAAAAAAATCGAACAATTGTAGATGTGACAAAGTTGCTCGCTCCTGACATCGGTGACGACAAGCAGGTGTACTAGAACGGCACTGAGTGCACATCTGAGGTTGGCAAGCGATCCTAGATTGAACCCAACAATTAATACTAGAGCGAGGTCGTAGAGAAGAGCTTGGTAGCTATGCCACGGCGCAAAAGCGCAAGTGTCGGGAGGGCACGTTCGTCAACGTGGTGTGGCGAAAGAGGAGGACAGAAGGCCATGGGAGTGTGAGATGGTTCTGATCTCACTAGATAGCCGGTTAGTGATCGAAGGAGGCGGTCGCCTTAGGCATGTGATGTGCGATCTCTCAGGCGAAATGTGCGTGTGGAGCGTGTTGATATGAATGGAGTCTGGTCACGTGTGATCATCGCCAGATACGGAAGGTTTTCATGTATAGTCGCGATAGAAGGAGGTCATGTTTTGTGGTGGTGGACAGTGTGATGCCGCAGTGAGATGTCAAGTGCGCAATCGATGGTGTGGAGCCGTCGGAGGAGGATGTGAAGCCAACAATGTTGGAGGAGATTCGATGAGTTGTGTCCAAAACGTTGAGAAGGTGTGATGCCGTCTTGAAGTTGAGTCTGAAGAATGTGGCTTTGACGAGTTGTCTGAAACGTTGAGTGGTTGTGTTGCTGTCTTGAAGTCAAGCCATAAAGAAGTTGATTTCGATGAGTTGTGTTTAGGATGTTGAAAGAGGTGTGTCGCATCCCGAAGTCGAAGTCAGGGTGACGTGCATAGGATGTTGAGTAGTTGTGTCTCCATTTTGTTACCGTATCAAGATTAAAATATTGATACGTTAGAGGTTTCCTAATTAGTTTTGTTTACGCATTATGTGCGTGTGTGCTTGATGAATAAATCAAGTTATTTTGGCCGTAAAGGAATATGTTTATTGTGTAGCAAGAGAATGGATGTTGGGTCTGTTTGGTTCTTTCATAACTTTGCCCCAACTAATCTTAGGTAAAGTGTGGCAGAAAAAATTGAAGCCACACCTGTGGCAAAGTATGGCAAGAAAATGTGTCTATGACATGTGGGGGTCAAAAGCTAAGTGTGGCAAGACACAATTGTGACACTCCTTATAATGTGTGGCGTGATATAAGGTTAGACTAGACAAAGTTAGTAACAAACCAAACAGATCCAACCAGTATAAATAAAGGGCCAGCAGTCAGAGAAAATGTGCTAGCAAATCATCTTATGTATGAGTATTTTCTAGTCATCGCTCGTTGCAATCCACGAGTTGCATCCACTGGAGATTAGTTAAGTACTAGTCATGTGATGGATACGTGACTTTACTAGTCCTGGTAATTGAAGCCAGGGATGTGTGTACATCGGCGACGGCAAGCATGTGCGTTGGAACGGCGCCGAGTTCACATCTGAGTTTGGCAAGCTATCCTGATTGAAACCAACAGGTTGTGCAGCTCGTTTGCCAGTTTCTAGCACTAAAGTGTAGCATCACCCTGCAGCAGGGCAGTAAGTTTGTGACATGTCCAGAGTTATACTGTAACATCTCATGCTTTGGTGATCTCACCTCAGTGATCAAGCAGTGCTCGACATCAGACCAGCAATCTTCATCCATTGGCTTGCCCTCAGGCCATTCAGGATTCACCATTACAGCTGAGAGGGATGACACCACAACAAGCCTCTTCACCTTTGCCTCTGAGCAGGCCTTCAAGACATTCTTTGTGCCTGCCACAGCAGGAGCAAGCAGATCAGCCTGCACCAACATGAAGGTTTCCTTAGATGATGATCAGCATGGACGTAAGCATCAGCAAGAGTTTTCTCTGCAGTTTCAGACTGCAAAAAGTTTTTCAAGGGAAAAAAGAATTTTCTCTGCTCATATTGATTTGCAGAGAGAGAGAGAGAGAGAGAGAGAGAGAGAGAGAGAGATCAGGGTGAAGTGCCTCGGGGTTGGAGGTGGCGTTGGCGAGGACGGGGCAGGCCACGTGGAAGACGTCGTCGCAGCCGGCGATGGCCGCCGCCATGCTGCCGTAGTCGAGCAGGTCGGCCTTGAACAGCCGCAGCCGCTCCTCCGCGCCGTCCAATGCCGCCAGGTGAGCGTTCTTGGCGTTGCCTTCGCACGAATCATCATCAGTAGAACACACAGGCAGAGCAATCAGCGCCGCCGCCAAACAGACCCAAAAAAAAAAAATTCAAATCTTTGATCGGCAAATCTTCCAAGAACTCGCCGGAACACTGAACTGAAGCTACAAGGTGCATGACTCACCGGGGTCCCGGACGGTGCCGTGGACGACGTAGCGGCCGCGTGAGAGGAGCAGCTTGACCAGCCACGACGCCACGAAGCCGCCGGCGCCGGTCACGCACACCGTCGTCGTCGTCGTCTTCCTCCCGGCGCCCTCCATTGCTGCTTGCTACGGGCTATGGCTCCGGCCGTGGCCTCGTTTTCTCTCTGGGTTGGGCGGCTCGTGCCGCCACGGTGATGTAGCTTGTGGCCGGTCAACTAGCCGGTGCAATCGTTTAGCGATCGCTGCGTATTTCCCAAATTCTTTATGAGAAAGAGAGTGGATTCCCCTATCTGAGCTCGTGCGAATTGTGCGAGTTGACGAACACCGCTGCGCCTGCGCGGCTGGTGAATACAGTATGTATACACTGGATAGGGATGCATATATAGAAAAGTCTGAACGGGGAATTGCACAGATGTCAGCTTGTATTACATAGCGGCGGTCCGTTAGATAGAGCTGAAAATATAACGCTGATAAAAAATCTTGGAAAGGGACTAAAAAGACTAAAAATATATTAAATATAGTTTTAAATGATTTTAAAAGACACGGAAGGTCTTTTAAAATAACTACAAAATGCTATGCGACGTATGAAAATGACAAATTCCAAAATGCACATTTTAATATACAGGAATTCGGGATGCATATATAGAAAAGTCTGAACGGGGAATTGCACAGATGTCAGCTTGTATTACATAGCGGCGGTCTGTTAGATGAGCTGAAAATATAACGCTGATAAAAATCTTGGAAAGGGACTAAAAAGACTAAAAATATATTAAATATAGTTTTAAATAATTTTAAAAGACACGGAAGGTCTTTTAAAATAACTGCAAAATGCTATGCGACGTATGAAAATCACAAATTCCAAAATGCACATTTTAATATAACGTCAAGTCGTAAAGATAATGTCACTCTTCAAATACAAAGCTAGATACCTAATGTGAGAGCAGGCTCAAATGATATGAATAAGGTAAATACACAATCTGGCACGATTCTATTAACTTCGTAACCAAAATATGACAAGGGATATAAATAGAGCAATCCAACATATGTGAGTAGGTATGGGGTCAATGAGTATAGGAGGCAAACCATAAATGACACATTTTTTTTTTCCATGGTGGTTGGAGACTTACCGATCTCCCCTGGTCCATAATGAGGCTAAGAGGTACATATGCAAGGACCAACTCCTAGTTGAGCCAACCACGCTTCAATCCCAAAAAATCTAAGATTTTATTTTCAAAATTTGAATAAGAGACTCAACATTTTATTTTTGTTGGCTTAATAATCGTTTGATTTGGCAGGACAATTATAAATTTTGATAAAAAAAATCAAGGTAGTTTCAGGAAAAATATTTAACTCTTTTACGTCAAACATTGTCACCACCTATACTCCACACGTAACCTCATGACGATCTGTTTTCTTTTTTTTTTTTCTCCATTTTGCTATGCTCCTCTCCTCGTGACCTCGGCTTCGAGCAACGGGTCCTCTCTAACAATCATTGACCCACCTCCTCTATCTAGGGGTGAAAAGACTCAACCCGTATCCGTAGCCGGTGACGTAGGTGCCTGAAATGTGATACGGGTGTTTATTATCCGCTAGATAAGGGTACGGGTTTGGTAAAGGCCGACGTGGGTCGGATGTGAAAAACATATGGGCCGGTACTCCATAGCCCAACGTGGCTGGTGGCCCAGTTACTCCATGCAGGCCGGCCTAAAACCCTAAACCCAAGTCCCCACTTTCCACCCACCACTGCCGGGCCGGTCCAACCCGTTCCCACTTTATACTAGCCGGCCAGTCCAGCCTCCGCCCCCATCATCCCCCAGGCTAGGGCTTACTCGGACGCGCGAGGCGCACCGCGACACGCCGCCGCCACCACTCCGCGCCCCCGCCGCCGTCTCCTCCGCTCTTCCCGGCCTCCCCCGTCGGCCGCCGCCGTCTCCCTCGCCCCGACGGCGCCGCCTTCCCCTCCTCCGAAATCCGACATGGACGCGCCGGCGCCAGCTTCTTCGCTATCTTCCTCAACAGGTCCGGCGAATCCGCAGGTACCGGAGTTCCTCTCCTTGCGCATCCGTGGGAGCACGGGCAGCTGCCCCCCTGCTTGGGTGGTGGACGCGCCAATGCTTCCACGTTATGATTTGTTGTTGTTTGGGGTCCTCCTAAATTGTTCATCTGGTAATGGCCACATATATGCCAGCAACTTGATAGCTCAATTTTCTTTTCCTGGTGGTGATGCTTGCAGCAACTGGACGAGAAAGAATTAGAACGGAAGCTGAAGAAAGACCAGAAGGTACTTGATACAGTTCCTCTGTGCTTGCTTGTTTAGAATTACACTCCCGTGTTACTAGGTTGCCTTCGGCCTGAACTGGCAAAATGGTACTGAACAGTGCTACTCACTGATGCCTGTAATTGGTTTAATCGTGTGGGTTAAAATTTGTGTTATTGCTTATGGGTTAACTGTTCTGCTTGTAGGCTAAAGAAAAGGAAGAGAAAAGGCTCAAGGCAAAGCAAAAGGAAGCGGCTAGGCTCCAGGTAGGGATGGCAATGAGTCTGAGTCCTTCGGGCCCAACTTCCATATACCCAGACCCAAGACCCAAGGATTGGGCCTAGATCTAGACCAAAAAATTGTCATGGGTCCAAAGTTAAACCCAGACCTGATGGGTATCCAGATCCATCGGGTCTACCGAGACCTGAAATTCAAAAGAACACCAGATACCATTTTCGAATGAACAACAAATATACATTACAACTATGTCACATAGCAATTTAGTACATTTTAAGAGCATAGTAAGCACGAAATCCATCAAGCCATCTAGGTACCCTAGTGAGGCGGCACAATGGCCGGCGGAATGGGAGAGGAGGCTGGACTTGGGTTTGGAGGGTGGCGGTGGTGGCTGGCGTTGGCTAGGTTTGGAGGGGAGGAAGGGATGAGGTCATGAGAGTTAAGAGGGAGATGGGAGAGCGGTTTTGTACCTATGTGTGGATGAGAATGAGATCCCACATGTCAGCGCTATAGTTCGGGTCCGGGTTTGTGTACCCATGGGTCTAAAATTGAACCCAGACCAGGACCTAGATCCAAACTTTCATACCCATGGGTGCATTCTTGGACCTAGACCTGGACCCATCGGGTTGGGCACCCACGGGTACCCAGACCCATGGGTATTTCTGCCACCCTTAGCTCCAGCTTGAAATATTGTGGATATCACTTAATGGATGGTCTTGATAGCTGCATACTGAATTGGTTGGTGAAGATGGGTTTAATTCTTTCTTTGTGTTGTTTTGGTTTTGTGCAGGTGCAAACAACTTCAGATGGACCAAAGAAAAACGACAAGAAAATAAGGAAGAAAGCTGTGGAGGATGAAAATCCAGAGGATTTCATTGATCCGGACACTCCTCGTGGCCAGAAAAAATTGCTTGCACATCAAATGGCCAAGCAGTATAACCCAACTGCTGTTGAAAAATCGTAAGATGCTATTTTCCTCTCTCAATTTTATAATCCATAGCACCCGATATGCCTAGCTGAGCCGCAGGCCTTCCTTTTGTTGTTTGTTTTCATAATCAGGTGGTATTCCTGGTGGGAGTCGGCTGGATATTTTGGGGCAGATCCTGCAAGCTCAAAACCACCTTTTGTTATAGTAAGTATCTCATGCTCATGAAGATTGTGCAGGATGTGTTGTGAGCTGATTTAGCTATCTGCTGCATATCAAATTACTCTAGTGCTTTTCTGCTGAGAGAGTACATTAATATGGACTAGCTTCCAGAGAAAGAGCTAAGTTTTTGCTTTTCAGGTTCTGCCACCTCCAAATGTGACAGGAGCTCTTCACATCGGTCATGCACTTACGGTGGCTACAGAGGTAGACAGTCAACTGTTTTGCTCACAGAGACATAGGCGTTAAGATGGTAATTGTTTTAACCTTCTTTGCATTTTAACAATGTAGGATGCTATGATACGCTGGCGGAGAATGTCAGGTTTTAATGCTCTGTGGGTCCCTGGAGTAGACCATGCTGGCATTGCTACACAGGTTTGCATCTTGGAATTGATTTACTATCAGCTGATGTTAATCTTGTGAAATCTACATATACAAATAATAGAATAGAGTTGTGCAAATTGTTTTTGGTGCACTAGCTGTCACTGGGTGGCTAGGAAGTCCGGCGACGGGTGGATAGGGTCACGGGAGCAGCAGAGCAGGTGGTGTGTGACTGTGTGCTGCTGTGTTGCATTTGTGGAGTGCAGGCATGGAGGCGGTGGAGCAATGGGGACGGCCTCAAGGTGGTGCTAGGGTTATAGTCCGCATGTGTCAAGTGGGCCAACTAGCGAAGTGACCTGATGGGCCAAGACGACACAGAACAAATCAGTTTACTCACGGTTTTACTGAAATTCCATAAACCAGTCAAACCCAGCTGACCAGTTTGGTTTGCTTAATTCTGGATCGTTTTATCGGTTCAGGAGAACCGTGCGTGGCCCTGTTGTTAACATGAGTAACATTTGTAATGTGAGTCCAAATTTTTAAAATAATGTCTATAATCCCAGTTTTCTGATACTAGATGTTTCTTACTGTGTTATTTGGTAGACTTAGCAATTGCTCATTTACCAAACACATGGCCACAGGACTATTAACTTCTTTAAAAAATATTGACAAAATCTTATACCTTTTCATCAGATATTTTTCATTTCTAGCAATCATGTATATTGTTACCCATTACTATACATTGTGAACCATATTGACTTGTATAACTTCCTCTGGATTAACCTATTTTTTGTACATCCAAAGTTTCTTTCACTTGGACTTCACAATCGTTGATGGTTGAGTACTCCTATGTTATGTGTTTTTATTAATGAATTTCTTTTAACAATATGTTCTCTTTCATGTTAGGTTGTGGTGGAAAAGAAGCTCATGCGTGAAAGGAAGTTGACAAGGCATGATATAGGGCGGGACAAATTCTTATCCGAAGTAAACACCTTTTTGGGCCTTAACATATAATTATGTTTGCTTAATGCCATACAATGTCTTGGTGATAATTATTTATTATATTCTATGTAGCACTAGTAATGGGTTAATTGTCCTATATGGGTATGAAAGCTTAAGACCATTTGTTTCATGTGTGATTTGTCGAGAACTGCTGCGAGCAAATAGTATCATTCCACACTAGATGTTTCTTTTTCTCTTATTCTACTTTCACTATTATCTTGTGTATAGGTTCTCAAATGGAACGATCAATATGGTGGTACCATATTGAATCAATTACGTAGGCTTGGGGCCTCACTTGATTGGTCCCGTGAGGTAAGATTCCTATTCTTTAGTTATTATAACAACGACTTACTCTGAACAATGTACTGTGTTATATTACTAACTTCAAATACCATCTTCATCTCAACTCTTTCATCAGTGTTTTACAATGGATGATCAAAGATCCAAAGGTGTAACTGAAGCGTTTGTCAGGTTGTACAAGGAAGGTCTGATTTATAGGTCAGTTTTCCCACCCCATTTTTTTTGAAGTGTCGATCATTTGTTTTTAAACCAGTACCATGATGATGTTTTACCTGTTAGCTTCTATATTTTTTTGTTCCTTTTTTAAGTTTTCAACCTAGTTTCACCACTTATGGATGAATTACCCCTGCAGAGATTACCGCCTTGTAAATTGGGATTGCACACTTCTGACAGCAATATCTGACATAGAGGTTGTAAAAGTCTTGTATTATCTATGATAATAACTTGATTCCATATGCATGACTAAGATCAATCTCATTGTTTGGAAATGCTGTTTTGTCAGGTTGATCATCAAGAACTTAAAGAAGAAACTATGTTAAAGCTCCCTGGTTATGGCACTGCTGTACAGTTTGGTGTTTTGATATCTTTTGCCTATCCTCTTGAAGAAGGACTGGGCGAGATTATTGTTGCGACAACAAGAATCGAAACGATGCTGGGTGATACAGCAATAGCTGTTCATCCTGAGGATAAAAGATATAAGCATCTGCATGGAAGGTATGCAGTCCACCCCTTCAATGGCCGAAAACTGAAAATAATCTGCGACTCACAATTAGTGGATCCCACTTTTGGTACTGGGGCTGTCAAGGTGAGCTATTGCTGAGGACTGAATTAATTACATCTATTTCATTTTACCTAGTTGGACCTTCTGTATACGCTATCTCCTCTTAGCTTGTATTGCTTGCTGGTTTGTTATGTAGATTACACCTGCCCATGATCCAAATGATTTTGAGGTTGGAAAACGGCATAACCTAGAGTTCATCAACATCTTCACTGATGACGGAAAAATAAACAGCAATGGAGGTGCACAGTTTGAAGGAATACCAAGATTTACTGCTCGAGTGGCCATTATTGAGGCACTGAAGGAAAAGGTATTACTTATTTCATTAATTATCCTCTTGTCTTCTCAAAAAGGTTTGAGATATCTTAAACTGTAAAAGAATAGTTTGAGTTATTTATTACTGATTAAGTATGAATTTAGAGCATGGAAATGGCATGAATTTTTTTATCAGACTGAAAAGGACAGAAGTGAAACATCAAGACCTTTGTAATGTAGGGTAATCTTACATATTTCAAATTTTCCTTATGCTTACCACATGGGATATATTCAGTAGTTTAAAAATAAAAGAGGCATATTATATCATATAACACAGAACATTTCTACATTGATAGGATTGTGCCTCTTCCAATTCTTGTTGCTTCATTTAAAGACTCCCTCATTATTGGAGAAAAAAAACTCCGTTTCGCTATGTTTGTGCATAGGACACCATGCGCAGTGCGCACTGACCAAGAAAGTAGTAGTTCCAAAAAAAAACATGTGCAAAGACCATCATACCTTTATTTAATAGCATGTTCCATCTACTTTTCTTCTTGCTAAGCATTTAATTGAGGGGCAAAGAGTGGAAACATCACAATAACTACACTCTTGATATTCGCAATGAACAAACATTATGAAACGTATTTTCCCGAGACCATGGACAAATATAGTGAAACGGAGGGAGTACCGCATTATTTTTCTGAGAAATAAACCTACTTGTTTCTGTACATATATTCTTTTGAAGCTTGAGGCCTGCCTCAGCCCTCAGGTCATACTTTTAGGAATCTGTAATTTTGAGACTATCATTATCGTAGAGCAATACTGCATTTCTGTTGACACTGGTGATAGAATATTACCCTTATTTGATAGTTTGATCAATTTAGATTTTTTGTCCATTTTTCCTATTTGTTTCGCATGGATTTCGTAGTTAGTTCTGGATCTAATGGATATTGTTTTATTCTGATGAAGGGCTTGTACAAGGAAACAAAAAAGAACGAAATGAGTTTGGGCATTTGTTCAAGAACTAATGATGTAGTGGAGCCTATGATAAAACCACAATGGTTTGTTAATTGCAGTACCATGGCAAAGGCAGGCCTTGATGCTGTAAGGTCAAAAAAAATTGAGATTATTCCACAACAGTATGAGCAAGACTGGTACAGGTACAATTTTTATCCTCATTCGCCTACTTAAGAAATATGCAAGTCTTGCAAATGTTATCCTCATTCGCCTACTTAACATAACCCATCCATCTTTGTAGATGGCTTGAAAATATACGTGATTGGTGTGTTTCAAGGCAACTTTGGTGGGGACACCGTGTACCTGCGTGGTATGTGATTTTTGAAGATGACCAAGTGAAAGATCTGGGTTCCAACAATGATCGTTGGATAGTTGCAAGGAATGAAAATGATGCCAGCCTGGAGGCACAGAAAAAGTATCCAGGGAAGAAATTCCAGCTAAATCAAGATCCTGATGTGTTGGATACATGGTTTTCATCAGGCCTCTTCCCATTAACAGTACTTGGTTGGCCAGATGATACCGCTGACCTTAGGGCTTTTTACCCTACTTCAGTACTAGAAACTGGGTTTGATATTATCTTCTTTTGGGTAGCACGGATGGTGATGATGGGAATGCAACTTGGTGGCGACGTGCCATTTCAGAAGGTAATGATACAAATGCACGTTCTTTTCCAATAAATTGTTTTTAAAAATTCTGGCTGTCCGATATATACATTTCATCCATGATGCATATCCTTTAACCGATAGCTCTCTACTCTTTATATAGTACATACCCTTGATATGCTTCAAATGTGTCAACTGTAACACTGCAACTATGATCGATAAGCTAAGATTGGAGCGATCTACTTTTAATGTTGTCGTTAATAATATGAAAATATTATAAAAAGGCGCTGAGTTACACAACGAGGTTACTTCCATTATAAGTTCATGGTTTGATAAAGTCACTCTCTAAAGCTCCCGAGATATTTACTGTTTTAGCCAGTTGTCTCTATGAGTCACCCTAATTCCCTTCCAAATGGATTTTATATTTATATGTTCTAATATATGTTAGCCACATTTTTTTCAATGCCATCCTTTGGCGGAGTGTAGTGTGATTATCCTGTAAGAGTAAATGAATAAACTCAGCAATCTTTTGTTTCTGGCTGTATGGTATTTCTTTCTAAGTAATGAATTTATTTATTAAACCAATGATATGGTGAGATGCAAGTAGGATTTTTTGGACACTAGATAAACAGGGTATTGCAGTTGAATATATGCTGTAATTGTTTGTTGTGTCATGACTGCATCCCCTTTTCAGGTTTATTTGCATCCTATGATCCGTGATGCACATGGCCGCAAAATGGCAAAGTCACTTGGTAACGTCATTGATCCTCTTGATGTAATAAATGGTATACAACTTGAAGGTCTCCTCAAACGTCTGGAAGCAGGCAATCTTGATTTAAATGAACTGAGCATTGCAAGAGAAGGGAATATGAAAGATTTCTCTGATGGCATTGCGGAATGTGGTACTGATGCCCTCCGTTTTGCACTGATCTCTTACACTTCTCAGGTTGTACTCACACCAATTTTTTTTTTGTTGCATGCAATTCACCTTTTTAATATAATCTCTCTCATCTGTCAGTCTGACAAGATAAATCTGGATATCAAGAGAGTGGTTGGATACCGTCAATGGTGCAACAAATTGTGGAATGCCATTCGTTTTGCGATGGGTAAACTTGGTGATCATTACACACCACCAGCAACTGTTGATGTGTCTCCAATGCCACCGATCTGCAAATGGATACTATCTGTACTTAACAAGGCTATTGATAAAACTGTCACCTCATTAGAATCATACAAATTCTCTGATGCAACGTCTTCTATATACTCATGGTGGCAGTACCAACTATGTGATGTCTTTATAGAATCTATAAAACCTTACTTCTTCAATGACACCACAGAGTTTGAATCAGCAAGAGCTGCCTCTAAAGATGCTCTATGGGTATGCCTGGATACTGGTTTGCGTCTGCTCCATCCCTTCATGCCTTATGTAACAGAAGAGCTCTGGCAGCGTCTTCCTCAACCAAAGGATTCTTGTAGGAAGGATTCCATCATGATATCAGACTATCCATCTGTTGTTAAGGTGATATTTGTATCCTAACAAGACTAAATCTAGAGAATTTGATCTTGGAATACCTATTTACCTGTGAGAAACAATGTTCTTTATGATAGGAATGGACGAATGATGAACTTGAAAATGAAATCAGCATTGTATTGGACAGTGTGAACAAGTTGAGATCGCTTAAGCCACCAACTGATGTGAATGAAAGGTGTGTATATGGCTACTGTCATGTTTTGGGTCCTACTGTATTATGAATGGTTTCTGCTTTCTTGACTCAAATCTGTTCTGCAAAGTTGGATTACTAGAATATAATATCATTTGGTTACTTTTTTCATGAACAGGCGGCCTGCTTTCGCACTTTGCCGGGGTCAAGAGATTGCTGCCACTGTTCGATGCTATCAATCTCTAGTTGTCTCTCTTTCGTCTGCATCGTCTCTTAAGGTACCATCCTACACATCCGCGCCATTTCTTGTTAAAAATTTCCTGTTCGAGTCTGTTTGCACTGCCTTCAATCAGTTTCTCTGTGATTTGGAATTCATGCTTAGATCTGGAATGGGGTTTGAAAATGAAATAAATATTGGTACCCTTGCACATGTTGACCACAATCATTGATCTAATATTGGCAATTCTTCAGATTTTGACAGAGAATGATGAAACTCCACTAGACTGTGCAACTGCTGTTGTAAACAAAGATTTGTCTGTATACCTTCAGCTTCAAGGAGCTCTAAATGCAGAAGCCGAGCTTGAAAAGCTAAGGAAAAAGAGAGATGAAATTCGAAAGTAAGCACGCATATGTTTGTCTTTGAGCATTTTCAATATTGATGTGCATAGGTTTCACTTTTATTGTATGTGCTAGCAGTAACATGGTTCCTCATGCACATGCAGGCTACAACATGCTCTGACACAGAAAATGGATGCCTCGGGTTACCGAGAGAAGGCTCCGCCGAATGTCCAAGAGGAGGACATGAGAAAACTCAGTGCTTTATTGGAACAGCTTGAGGTCGTGAGTGAAGCTGAAAAGAAATTGGACACAAAAATCGGCAATAATTGAGCCATTAATCTCTTGTGATTTTTTGAAAGGCATTTCTATTGTGATTTGTGAAAAGATACTTGATAGAATGGAAGTTGATCTTACATTTTTTTTTTCGTGGACAGCTCAGTTGCTTACCTATATACTCATGAAATTCATATATATACTCATGAAATTCATATATTAGTGTTTGTTAGGCAATGTTTACTTATATAAGGCCCTTATATAATACTCCCTCCGTTTCATTATATAGGGCGTGCATGTATTTGAAAAAGCCAACGTCTGTAACTTTTTACTAATAATTAAGCTAAAAACATATATGTTTAGCATCATGCATGTGATATAGTTGAATTCATATTTGAAAGTACTTTTATATGATGTTAATTTTATAGTTATTGATAATATATTGTAAGAGCAAATAATGATTAAAGTTCTACATTAAAGACCGTGCCAAAATTTTATATGCCTTATATTTTGGAACGGAGGGAGTAGCGTATAATGCAATGTGTACTTGTCTATTTTTATGTTGATTTGCTTGCATAACTTCTTGAAAGAAATACAGCTAAACTCGGTTGGCTGTATAAGAAATGCAACAAGAAATACAGCTATACTCGGGTGGCTGTATAAGAAATGTTTGCCTGTAGAAGATTATTTCATTTTGGCTGTTTATTAATCGTTCCATTCTAACCTGTGTTTGGGGTTCATTACAATTTACTCCATGGGTTGTGACTTTGGCCTTGTTTGTTTCAGATTAAATTAAATGAAAATTTGTTATTATTAAATTAAATTAAATTAAATGCGTCTGGTACAAATTGTATCTTACTGTGGCCTAGATACAATTTGTCTTGAAGTTGACCCTCTCAAAAGATGTTTTAAATTTTTTTAAAAATTATGAAAAAATTATTTTACGAATTCTAATAAGAAACATTTAAAACTTCATAAAAATAACTATAAAATATTACATCATTTGACATATACAAAAATAACAAATTTTTATTTAATTTAATTTAAGCTGAAACAAGGCCATAACCCAAAACTTTTGGCTATATGAGTTGTATTACCGTTTTAGTTAGATCGAGGGTATGGGGGAAGTGGTTTTGATGACACGAAGTTCATTTAACAAAAGGTCATAAACGATCAAGTGATATGTTAAATAAAAAATAAATTAAAATCGAAAAGAATATTAAAAATATTGAATTTTAGAATATAAATATGTTTTAAAGTAGTAAAAAAATCTAAAACATAAAAGGTAGTAATAAATAAACTTAGAAAACATGGTAAAAGATTTCAACAAATCTTAGTATTAGTAGAAAAATAACAAAATCATTGTAAAACTTACACGGTCCTTAAAAATACTTAAAATGCATAAAACAGGGAGCGACTACCGGACGGACGTCCGACCAAAACATCTATCGGACGCCCGCCCCTAGCCCAAAAAACATCGCGTGCCCTTAGCCCAGCCTCCCGTCGGAACAATTCTATCTCCCCATACTACATGCGATGACGTCATCGTTGACGTCAGTGAATATTCCTTTTTTCGTTTTTTTTAAATGATCATAACTTTTGACTGGGAGTTCCAATCCACAAACCGTTTTCACCAACGTGTTCCTCGCATTTTTTTCGAATAAAACAAGACCCATGTTACTATATAAATTTTTGCTGGAACAATTTGTCTATATTAATGGAACAATTAATTTGGACTATTGGAACAATACGTTTAATACGATGGAACAACTTGGTATTTGGCCTGCTGGAACAATAGGCTAAGCCCAATTGGAACAATGTATTTAGTCTGATGGAACAAGTTGCATACCTATTGAAACAATGTATTTGGTCTGCTGGAATAGTAAAAAGAAATGCCTACTAGAAGAAGAAGGTTTGTCTACTGAAAAATAATTTTTACCTGCTGGAACAATAAGGTTTGCCTACTGAAATAAATAAAAGTTGACTACTGAAACAAGAAGATTTGTGCTACAAGAACAATTAATCTTTGCCTACTAGAACAATAGCTTTTGCCTTATGGAACAATAAATTTGCCTTCTGAAACAATAACGTTTGTTTTTTGGAACAAATAAAGGTTTTGACTACCAGAACAATAAAGTTTGCCTACTGAAACAATAAAGTTTGCTTACTAGAACAATAAAGTTTGTCCTACTGAAATAGTTGAGCTTTGCCTACTGGAACAATAACTTTGGCCTTCTAGGACAATAACTTTTGCCTTCTGAAACTAATAAGGTTTTGTCTACTGGAATGATAAAGTTTACCTACTGGAAAAATAAAGTTTGCCTATTGAAACAATAAAATTTATCTGTTGGAACAATGAGTCTAGCCTCCCGGAACAATCTATCTTGCCTGCTGAAACAATGAGTCTAGCCTCTCCGAACAATCAATCTTGCCTGCTGGAACAACTTTTATACCTATTGAAACAATGTATTTGGTCTGCTAGAACAATAGGCTAACCTAATTGGAACAATATGTCTAGTCTGATGGACCACAACTTGTATACCTACTGGCCCAATTGGAACAATGAGTCTAGCCTCCTGTAACAATCTGTCTTGTTTGATGGAACAATTGTATCAATAAAAAATTCAAAAAAATAAAAAAGAAAAAGTATTTAAAATTAGTTCATTAGGAATTTAGATGAATTATGAAATTTGTTCTGCGCAATTTGGACTCCGAATGAAAAAGATACAAATTTAAGAAAAATAAAATAACAAAAAAGAAATGCACGGTGGAGCAACTAGCTAGTTCTGGGCAAACACACGCGCATGGAGCAAAGCTAGCTAGCTCTGGCAAGCTGCGCGCATGTAGTCGCTTCCCGCTGCGCGCCGTGGGCTGGGCCGGGCGTCCGACGGATCGGACGCCTGGCCAGAAGCATTTTCGTAAAACAAATATAAAAACTAAAAAATCATTTTAAGAATCTATAAAAAAGTGCAAACTATTAAATACATAAAAATAGAAAAATAAAAACATTACCATAAAATGTTAGAGTTGAGGGGCTATGAGTATCACTAACCTAAACCTAACTTAAGATTGGTTCAACACATCTTTTCACTGTTCATCTATATTTTTCTCTCTTCTATTTTTTTTCTACTGCACTAGGACGGCCTTAGCTAGGTCTTCATTGATCATTCCATAAAGAGTTGGTTAAGAGAAGAGGAAGGATGACTGAAATTTTATTTTTAGTTGCGGTCGTTTACATTGCCCTAAAATCAATTTTTATTTATGAAAGTTGAAAGTTGTTGTTGTTTTTAGAGTTGCCCCAAAACCATTAGTAATACAGATAAACAATAATGTGGACTCCTAGCTGTGCGTCGAACACTAAGATGGCCGCCAATTGCTAAATGGTTATATGTCAAGACATGTGCACATACAATTTCGGAAATTTCTTTTTAAAATATCGGATGTTAGAGTAGCACAAAAATGCTTCCAAAAAAAGATTTTACTATGAAAAAGAACCGATCATAAAAAAGGCCATAAGTCCACGCCCAAGCAACGGCTAGACAAAGCGCAAAAACAGATTCGAACGACTCACCATCTAGGTTAAATGACCCTTCAAAAACTTGGATCCCTTCCAAACAATACAAAAATACGCCGATACAAAAAAAAACTTTATGGAGGGTTATCTGAACAGAAGCATCAAGATTGAAGATTGATAAGACGTGTTGCAGGCAAGGACCGAGTCGTTTATGACCCGCCCATTGAGCAGAACGAGTCACTCATGACACGATCACAAGAAGAAAGCAATCAAATTAACTCTCTCACCACGACGCTTATATATAAGAAAGCATGGGCCAAAAAAAAAAGATAAACGACTCAAAGGCCACCGAAGACACAATTGAGACTGCCCTAGCGAATCCATGATTCCAACCATCATGATCAATCACTTTAATCTAAAATAAATTTGATGTTAAAGCTTTATACATAGCTAGAGCAACAAATGAAAAAATCTATAATTTTTTTTATAGCAGATGTGTTATGCGTGGGTGTAAATATGTAACGTGTGGCATGAGTTCATGTGCGTGAGTGCGTTCGTTTGTATTCTCGCTGTGAAAAAAACAATTTGCTTGGTCTAAAAAAAGGAAAAAGATTTGTTTGATGCGCGGTCATCAAAAAATGGCCGCATCAATACGACAGCAGCAGCAAGAGAGGCCAAATCCAAGACAGTAAACTAATCAGTGAGCACCAAATGACAGCAAGGTTAATTAGGCCTGACCATATGGGCTTAATTAGGGCGCCTTTCGAGGGCGCTCGCTTTTGTCGGGGCGCGGCGCCCTTAATTACACGGCTAATGCTCTGCTGCTGCTGCTGCGTGAGTGGCGCGCACATGGCCTTCGCCCCGGCGGCACGGCACGCCGCCGCCAAGGGCTTCGGCCACCGTATAATTAATACGCGGGCTAATCGGGACACGTAAGCGGATTAGCCGGGAAATTCTTTAGGACGGTATCCCGTCGCCGCGAGAGGTATCCCGTCGCGCGCTCGCGCCGACGGGATACCTCTTGGCCGTCGGATCGGGGCTCGTAATAACTTCGTATAGCATACATTATACGAAGTTATACGAGAGGTCGGGGCGGCGGACGACCGGCGATGGGTGGGGCTCATCGGGGGCGGTGGCGCCGCCGGAGCCGGGGGAGGGGGCGAAGGCGGGTGGGTCGGCGGTGGAGGGGGGACCGACCCTCACCCCCTCGGGTTAGGGTGGGCGGCGACGGAGCGGCGGCGGGGGGCTGGGGCGGCGGAGCGGACGGCGGCGAGGGCGCCGCCGGCCGGGGCGGAGGAAGGAGGCGGCGGGGGCGGCGGTGGTGTGCGGAGCAAGAGGCGAGGGCGCGCCGGGGCGGAGGAAGGAGGCGGCGGAGCGAGGGGGAGGCAGGGCGGAGGAAGGAGGCGGCGGAGCGAGGGGGAGGCGGGCGGGGGAGCTATCCCGTCGGGGGGCGGGTAGGACGGGATCCCGTCCCCCAGTCGCCCCCGATTAGCTTGGGTAACCAAACCACCATCTACGCGGGCATTATGGAGTACGTCTTTTCTTCTCTCTGTAATGCATTCGATCAGGCCGGGTCCAAGAGTGCTAGGTCTTTTTTTTTCCTTCAGACGGTGTTTGCATGTGTCTCTCCATAGTTTTACGTGTGGGGGAGTAGGGCTGGCAATCTGGCTCGAAGCTCGCGAGCTGCTCGTAGCTCGCTCGGTTTTGGCTCGGCTCGGCTCGTAGGCCAACGAGCCCGAGTTCGAGCTTTTTTTGCAGCTCGGTCAAAAAACGAGCTAAGCCGAGCCTAGGGCTGGCTCGCTCGTGGCTCGCTCGTAGCTCGTGTACTCGTAGATTTCTAAGTATTTGTTCAGCCCATATCACTAATAATTGCCCTACTTGCTTGTATACAATTAGATATACTGCCAACCTAACCCATCAAAGATAATTAAAGGCTCAAATTAAAGGTTTTCCTTGACGTAGCCCCCCTAAACCCCCCATTTTTCAAACCTGAAAAATCGGTTATCAACAAATTAATCAGGCTCACAAGCCCTCAAGAGCTGGACCAAGCCTCAAACGAGCCTGAGCCGAGCTTTTTCTCCAGCTCATGTGGTGGACGAGCCAAGCTCGAGCCGAGCTTTTTCTCCAGCTCGTGTGGTGGACGAGCCGAGCCCGAGCCGAGCTAGCCCTTGGCTCGCTCAAGCTCTGCTCGTTTCCACCCCTAGTGGGGAGTGTTAGAATATACATGTACTATGCATACGCGGTATCATCGTATATATGATCATGATCTTCTGCGATCATACATGTTAATGCTCATGGCTCTTCTAATCTTCTCGAGATGCTACATGGCAGAGAGAGAATTGAGAGAGGAATGAATGAGAGTGAAGCGCAACAGCAGAGACACGACCGCACAATTGTAGACATGAAAAAAAAGTAAAAACCATAGTACAACTGAGGTGCACGGCGTCCATGACTAATGGCATCGAACGCTCGTATCGGAGGGTACCTTCAATGGTGTAAAATCAACTGGCTATAAGTAAATGTTTATTGCTGGCCCTATTTCCCCCACACAATTCTTGCATTCCTCTCTTATATATTTTACTCCTAACCTATAGTATTGGAGCCAGCTACAGTGTGGTTTGGAGTTAGCATTGAACATGCTGTATTGATGTCTCCAACTTTCCTTACATACTACTCTATAGCCATTGGAGTTAGCCTTTCCTTACATGGAGGAGAGAGACAGACAAGAGAGATTGAGGCTAGCTTTTTAACTAATAGTCAGTTAATAACATATTATAAGATGAATACATACTACTCTATTATATATGCGGGTATATATTAATTTTAGAAACTATGCTATACTTAGTTCACTGCAAAGGTTGTCTATTTACTATTCATATATAACATGTTTATTTTTTATAACTAGCTATTAGCTTTACTGTTATAATAGTTACATCAACTAGCGTTGCATTACGGTGTATGCCCTAAAATACTGGTGGATTTATCGAGTTTGGACTTCGGAGAATCGGTGGGACGATGATGATTAGCATGCTAGGAGGCACGCGATAAGCTACGCCGATACCACTGGCGCCGTGCCAGGCCGGCACTTTATTTCGCCTTGCATTTTTCTTCGTTTTGATTATTCCAAACTGGAGATCGATCCAAATGGTCGAGGAAGCGATCCAAAGCTAGAGAGATCGTCATGTGTGGTTTCATGTGTAGCAAAGGTGAAGTGAACGAATGCTTGAGCCGTAGAAGTGAAAAGGGTGTCTTTTCACATGGTACTGCCATGCAAGATGGCTCCTTTGATTTAATTAATTGGATCGAATTTTCTCATGCTACTGCAAAATCAGATGAACCCACACGTGTCATTACAAAGTCGCATGTTATTTATATACCATTTTACAAAGTCATGTTTTCTTAATATTATAGTATTGTTGTATTTATAATAAATTATAAGAACTTTTATTGGTTAAATTTATATTTTTAAGACCGTATTAAATGTCTAAAAACGACTACTATTTTGAAATAGGGAGACTAATCAACAACCACCTTAATTAAAAAATGTCTTGAGCAATGGGTTGACTAGCAAGGGCCACTTGCACTCATACATACTTTTTCTAGCAGGATAATCGATCGTAGTTTAGGACTTGAGATTATTATAGACCATAAATGATGATATAATAAAAGGATCAGATACAGTGGATTAGCATAAATCGCAGTGAGGTTTCCAATCCCATCTCAAATAGAAATAGCCACATCGTGTCGAATAAATGGAGCGATCTGAAAGTCTCAAACTATCCTAGCTGATGCAAACGCTGTACGTGGTTGTGCGAATGCCACCCGAGATCGTCGTCGCGGGAAGAAAAGAGATAAAACGCTGAAACGCAATAAAAAGAAAACACCCGAGTCCAGCAAATTGCCCAGATAACACCCAATTCGTTGGCAAAATACAAAATAACACTCAATTCGTCTGCGTTTTCTAAAATGACATCGAGGCAACGAATTTCATTCCAAATGACATTTTGACATTTTTTCTCTCCTTTTTCCCTTTTCTCCCATTTTTTCTCCTTTTTCCCCTTCTACTGGGCGACGCTGGCGACCAGTGCCATGCCGGCGATGGAAACGACAGCGGCGGGAGCGGTGCCAACGACTAGTGTGGTGCCGGCGATGGGAACGACGGCGGCGCCGCGGCGGGAACGACGATGACGAAAGCGACGGTGGTGATGGGAGCCGTGGCGGTGGCGACGGCGAGGGGCGGGAACGACGATGGCGGCGACGACACCGGCGCCGGAAGTGGAGAAGAAAGCCAAAAGGGAGAAAATGGAGAAAAGATGTTAAAAAAATGTCAAAATGTTATTTTAGAATAAAATTCGTTGCCTCAGTGTCATGGGAATTGCAGATGAATTGGGTGTCATTTGGGACAGTGGCAATGAATTTAGTGTCAATCCAGCAATTTTCCCCGAATTACAAGTCTCTCTTTTACAACTTTACGAATTAGCACTGCGAATTTGTAGTGGCTTGGTTTCCTGTCCTTATGTAAGTACCACAAAGCAACAGGTACAGATCCAACCGTTCATCTCATAGAGGTAGGATCCAAAATTTATTCTCCATGTCTATCCTCGCTCCACAGCGGGCTAAGGTTTTTTGCTGTCATGCACAGGTACAATGTCCAATAGATCCTAACTTAAGATAATCAAATATTATATCAAATAAAATAGCAGAGACATAGATGAATAATAAAAATGAGGTGTGAATAGTCACTAGAACGCTCTAAATTAAGACGTCATTGGTGATGACCTAAGTGTCCTAAGAGATATCTGATGTAAATCTGTTACATCCATTTCATTTTTTCTAGGAGCCACCGTTGGAAAAGAGAGAAAGGGCGTGTTTGGTTGCTGGCCGTCGCTCGCCAATCCGGCCGACGGCACGCCAACGAATTTGGGTGCGGTTTGGTTCAACGCCAATCCACGGCGAGCCAACACGCCCCAACAAATTTGATCACGATTTCAACGGGGGAGCGAGCATGCATTGGCGAGGGCGAAGGAATTGAGCGCCACCGCTCGCACTGGCGCGTTGTCGCCGAAGGCTCGCCGTGAATTAGCATGGTAAACGCGGACCAGGAACCAAACAACCCCAAAAAGACCATCTAAAGTGTCACCACAAGTCCAACTGCTGTGATTGTTCGGTTGGTGCATTAATTAGGAGGTGATGCATATGCTGCATGTAATAGTTAGTAATAGCAGTGGTTTAAGATTCATAATTAGAAGTCTTTGTCTCGTGGACGGTAAACCGGATTTTGTAGCATTGGCTTTCTTTAATAACTGCTCATCGATAAGACTAACAATAGTGTCTCATGTGGAATGGTCACGCAAAGTTGAATTCTCAATGCCGGAGGGCCCCATAACCTTAGGCAAGAGGCATATTCCAATAAGGGCAAGTAGAGTTTTTTATTTATGTTTTGTGATATCTGGGAGTTGGATGTGTTAAGATAAGCAGGGGCGGCGGACCTAGGTATATGGCTAGGTGGGCTCTAACCTAGGGCTTAGGCCTGCTAGTAGGGATACTCCACGTATATGAGTCCGATTAATTCCATGCCATATCAGCCGACTCCAGGGTGGAGCACAATATGTTTTTTTTCTGTCCACACCATGCATGACTTGACTTATATGGCATAAGGCAAGCCCAAGGCTAAGCCCGATGGTTGAGCTGCTAAGTGCTAACTGTTAGGCTATAATTATTAGATTTGTAATGTGCATGCTGCGTTTCTATTTTGCGCCTTGCCGATTTGCCCTACAAGCTACACCACCGCATGACGTCGGTAGGTATCTTGCAGATGGCAGCGGTTGCACATTGATCGACGACTGTGATCAGGGGTGGACGCAGCAAAAAATAATAGGAGCTAAAGTTTAGCTTAAGCGTCAAGTCTAAAGTTTAGTACTTTCTTCTTTTCTATTTTATATTAAAACTTATAGCTGGGTCGAAAGTGAGGCTCCACTGTCATAGACAGCATACGTGGGGCTAGAGCCCCATCAGACCCGGTGCTAGGTCCACCCCTGATTATGATTGACCATTGTCCTACGAAGTGTCTCCTTGCCTGTGGGGCGCAACCGCTCCATGCCTAATCAATCTTGTGAGTGTCGTTCGGTTAACATCAAATAACAAGTATCTCAATTCAGTGTTTAATTAATTTTTTTAAAGTTTCGAATATGCTAGCCTTTTCAGGTCCATCCTAATGTCTATAAATAAATATACATTAGGATGAACCAAATATCTGCTATCTGATAGATAAATATCTGTTTCAAAATGTATTCTTGTGTTTTTAGGTGTTCTATCATAAATTTTATGGTTAAAATATCAAATTAATTATGCATTCGTGGTAAAATCATTTTTGCTATTGGTTGACGTAAATAATTTTTGGTATTTATATATTAGTTTTAGTATATTATATTTTAGCTTAGGGATTGACGACATCCAAGATCCTCCATTAAAAATCTGCATTCACAAATCTTAGAATTCATCCTTAGTTCGTTAGCAGGCCGGCGAAGACAGGTAAATGGATCATATATGATTTACTGCCTAGCGAGAAATTTAACTTCGTTAACGATATTGAAAACCTTCGCAATGCTCTTTTACAAGCGGACGAGATATATAAAACGTTGTTTACGTCATGTAACTTAATTTCTTTGGAGTCTAGTAGATTGTAAAACCTCTTTTAATGTTTGTCGTACGAGATGGCGATTTTTGTCGAAGGATGCGTTGGTTTACTAGTTTTTCTCTTATAGCTTTTTGTCACTACGGCGGTAGCTAGACGTAAAACGATGAATAAACTGAGACCGTACCCGTCTCAAACCCTATTCAAACATGCTTCGTCACTGACAAAAATGACCGCTCAGCCGTACACACATTTGACAGCGATCGCATAATTTAGGTGAGTCTTTCAACGAGCATACTACGACAAGAGCACCATCAACAGTCGCTTATACCTTATCATCTTCAAATTATTACTAGCGTTTCTTCTATCTATCCCTATAGTTTTTTATATATAATTTAGACTATGCTATAAAAAAAAACTTTTGCTTGCGGGCAGTCGTTTGCCACTCGCCGCACTCTTGCTGACTGCTGGGCCTGTGGGAGGTGCGTCCGAAACCGGCGACTGTTATGTAGCCGCTCCCAGTAAAATATTCTCCCCCTTCAACTGGCTTTCGCATCTGCTACGGTACTAAAGAGGGTCCGATGCTCCGAACCCTCTTTTGCAGGGACGCGGGGGCGGTCCGACGCCCGTCGGACGCACCTACTGTCCGACGCCCATGCTGGCCGTTGGATCTCGATCCAACGGTCAGAGTTAGATCTTGAGCAAACTTTTGTTATTTTTGTTTCGCCATGTAAAAAAAAATCAAGAAATTCAAAAACAATTATAAATATTCTCTAATCAATGTCAGGTTCCACATATATTTTTATATTGATATAAAACATTTATATATTTGGGTTATTCTTTAAAAAACGTTTATAAAAAAAAATATTGGTCATGCTGATCCGAAAAAAATATATGTGGGATCTGGCATTGATTAGAGAATATTTATAATTTGTTTTGAATTTCTTGAATTTTTTTACATGGCGAAACAAAAATAACAAAAGTTTGCTCAAGATCTAACGCTGACCGTTGGATCGAGATCGAACGGCCAGAGCGGGGGCGTCGGACCGCCCCCGCGTCCCTCTTGCAGATCAAAACGGGTGAAACTTGCAGCTGCGTACCATACCACCGTGCGACGGGGAAAGCCTCATCCCGGTGACTCGAAAACGCCGTAGGGAGCTGCCCGGACGGGACGACGATGACGTTGGAGGAGATGGCTGCGCCGCGACACGTATCGGCGCCGGGGATGGCGTTGTCATGCAGCTACACACACAACGCACACATGCCGCGCCTTCTCCTCGCACTCCACCTGTCCGGCCGGACGCTAGCTCCATGCTCCCCTCTCTCTCCTGCGCATGGATACAACGAATTTGGCTTCCCTACTCCCATGCCCTGCTCCCGTGTGTGCTCCCTCCTCACATGGATGCTGCTCGCTGGGCCCCAATCCCTTGCTTTTTTACCTTGCTCCCCCAATGCGAAGCTGCCACGTCTCGGGAGCACGCAAGGGAGCAAGCACGGGAGCAGGGAAGCTCCATCCGGATACAACTAAGCAAGCGAGCAAAGGCGAGAGAAACAGACGCGCATAGCTGCTGCAAAGCTAGCTCTCTCTCTCTCTCTCTCGGCGGCGGCGGCTGCTCCTGCTCTTGCTGCTGCTTCTATCGTTGGAGATCTGAGAGGAGGCTACGTGCATGGCCAGCAACAACAAGTGGTGGCAGGCTGCGGCGGCGCTGGACTTCCCGCCGCCGCCGATGCAGCAGCAGCAGATGCCGGCCCCGGATCCCCCGGCGGCTGCGGTGGCGGCGGCCTCGCCGGAGAGCAAGGAAACGGCGGCAACGGCAGGAGCCATGGTGCCGGTGCGGCGGCCGCGGGGGCGGCCGCTGGGGTCGAAGAACAAGCCCAAGCCGCCGGTGATCATCACGCGCGACTCCCCCGACGCGTTGCACTCGCACGTGCTGGAGGTGCCCGCCGGCGCGGACGTGGCGGGGTGCGTCGCCGAGTACGCGCGGCGGAGGGGGCGCGGCGTGTGCGTGCTGGGCGCGTCCGGCGCCGTCGCTGACGTCGCCGTGCACGGCGCCGCTGCGCCCCTGCCAGGCCGCTTCGATCTCCTGTCCCTCACCGGCACCGTGCTCCCGCCGCCGGCGCCGCCCGAGGCGTCCGGCCTCGCCGTGCTGCTCGCCGCCGGCCAGGGCCAGGTCGTCGGCGGTTGCGTCGTCGGGCCCCTCCTCGCCGCCGCCCCCGTCACGCTCTTCGCCGCCACCTTCGCCAACGCCGTCTACGAGCGCCTCCCCCTCCCTGACGCCGCCGACGTCAAGCCCGATCTCTCCGCCGCCGCCGCCGCCGCCGCCGCCGCAGCCTCGGCGCCGCAAGAACTGCAACCCCAGCTGCCATTGTCGTCCTCCCAACCTCCAACCATGGCCGGCGGCGGCTACCCCGACCACCGCTCGCCGCCGTACGCATGGGGAGGTGGCGTCTGATCTCGATTTCAAGGGAACAACCTGCTATAAATTACCTAATTCTATGGATGATTCTTGCTGCTTTCTTGCTTCTAACATCCCTCTAGAGATCCAGCTAGGTTTTGGCAAGTTTAATTGTTGGGCTAATACCACATTACCACATGCTGACATGCATGATATGATGCGAGAGTTTGATTAGTGGCCGGAATTCTCTTCTTGGGCTAGCTAGCTCTTGTAATTTTTTTCTGAGCTTTCATTTTTTTTTTGGATAATGGGGCATGATAATGTGAATGTGACCACAAGGAAGAAATGTTTGAGCAGGCTGGACGGGCAGAAAGCTAGAAAATGTTACTCAAGTGTAACATCAGATGATCATGAGTGTTTTCTGTGGTTAATTGATTATCAGGTGAGTGTTCTAGCTAGTTTTAGAAGGTTGCTTTGTACTTACCGATTGGTAATTCTTAGCTTAGGCTGAGTCCCGGTTCAAAACATTTTGTGATTACTGACCGAGAAATTTGGGATTTCTTTGTTAAGCTGTGCTTGTCTGGCTAGTTTATCGATCTCCAATTTCCATTTGAACTCATGTTTTTATGCCTGACATTTTATTAGCCTTCGCCTGTTCTGTCTTAGGCCGAAATTGTAAGTTATGATGTGCTTCGTTCCATGTGTGTGTCTATCTTTTGCTTGTCAGCTGGCTAATGTTTACAATCAAACCAAAATTTCAAATTTATCCACGAGGTTATCAAAATCTGCAGCTACGAAACTGAAGTTCACTGGTCAGTGCTCAGTCCTGCTTAATTGTCCCATGCATGAAGAAACTAAGGAAAATGTTTCACCTCTTCTCCCTTGCCATGGCTCTACTTACTCCAGGAACGTTGGTGAGTCTAAGATGATGTGCCACCGTCATTGTGAGTGCTGCATGAGGTCCACATATCAGTGACATAACTGTAACGGCCTTTCGATGATTCACATTGTGACACAACTGCAGTGCCCTGCCTTGATCTGCAGTTTTGCCGCCATGGGTCCACGTTGATCCACATGTTATTTAGGCCTTGTACATTTCAGCTTAACGTAGCGTAGCATAGCGTTTCAACAAAATTTATCCACATGTTATTTAGACCTTGAAACGCTACGCTACATTAAACTGAAATGTACAAGGTCTTAACGACGTTAGTGCAACGGTAGATGATGCATTTCCCTACTCTACACCCAATTGTTTCAACGCTACAGCTTCAGTTAAAAACCTTGGCCCAGTGTTCTCGATCCCTTTTTCATCACCATGATCTCGTCTGCTCAAAACCATCAAAGCCTGAATGCTTGATACAGCCATACAGCATCATGCATGCAGCAAAGCACCCATAGATAGCTAGCCTGGTGGTTTTGTGAAAAGAAACGGCAGCTTCCAAAGGCCAGGCTTTATCATGTGCATGGAACCGCGCACCCTTCCCCTCTCTCCCTTCTTCTCTTCTCGTGCCCCTTTTCACTTTTGTTGACATGGCAGAGAAAGGATCACACTCCAAGCTGTCAGTGCAGTAGAATTCTTTACCTGTAAACCTTGGTCACTGTAGAGAGAGAGAGAGAGAGAGAGGGAAAAAAGGGAGGTTATGGCTTTAAGTACATGCTCTAAAGTAACGGACAGAATTTGCCCCAAAGATGTTAAGATCTAACCACCAAAGCCTAGGTTTGAGTTTTGTTCTTAGAAGAGAGGGGTAGCAAGAAACTGGCAAAATAAGGCATGCATTGGTGGGTCAAACCACAAAGAACAAACATCATCAGCAGCAACAGTCATGGTGTCTGTTTTTGTTTCCCCTCTCTCTCTCTCTCTCTCTCTTCTTTGGCCGTTTTGTACAACAGAAGGATCTGATCTCTCCTCTCAAATCTGGTGTATGATCATCATCCCCTGGACCAGGCATGCTTGCATCCAGGAAGGAGAGGCCGTGCTCAACTGCTCATAAGATTTGCCCTTGCAGGGACCCAGATTGACTGCAAGATTCTGCAGCTTTATCTCTGCCTTCCATGCCCTTCCATCCATGCATTGCTGGCCGAATGGCTTGCCTTGCTTCCTTCGTTGCCTGTTTCATCTTTTCCCAAGTACACCTCTATCCTGCCATCTCTCTGTCTCTTCCTCTCTCTGTGCGAGTCTCTGTGATGTGGTGAATGGTGATGACTGATGAGAGATGATAGGCTGGCTGGTCAGGAAGAAGTTTTTGCTGCCCAGGGCTAGCTTCCCTTCCGGTGTCAGTGCAACGCTGTGTGATGAGTCATACTATAATAGATCGAGCTAGCTGTGACTGTGAGCCAGGGACTGAGAGCCAGCAAGAACGGACTTGATGGTTTGGTTTGGCCAATGCAATGAGACTTTCACCGCACGGCTCTGCGTGGCATGCATGCTCGGTTCCTGCGATGTGATGCAGCGCAATGCCCATGCAACACGACTACACGAGTGCATTTTATTTTATTTTTTTTGCTGTGCTTGGCGAGGAGGTCGCCGCTTGCGTCGCCTGCATGCAGTGCAGTGACGCAGAGCGGCAGAAGCTAGCGCTGACTCGAGCTCCCCCGTTCGGGTTTAAGCTTGGTCTTTAAACGCACTGCCTAGCAAGCATGCAGCACGACGTGAAACTTGAAATGATGGTGACACGATGGCCAGCACGTACGATGCTCCCTCATTCCTCCCCTTCATTTCGTAGGCGTGCCACCGTCCGGAGTTGATTTTTTACATGTAAGCAGGGGCGTAGCCAGAAAAACAAAAACAATAACAGAGGTTCACTTATTTTCTTCCTGATGCATGCACAACCAATAGACTTGGTTGTGCAATTAGTGGGAACAAATGATCTAATCCTCGCTAAAATTTTCTTCGGACCTCGTGCTCGTGCTCCATCCCTGCACGTCGGTGCTGAAAAACACTTCAAAGTGTCTTATATTTATTTCACTAGAAAATAAACTAAAATTTTCTAATCTAGTTTTTTTTTTCATAAAATCATCTATAAAAGCTCTTAAAATAATATAAACCAAGCATACCAGTTTCAAGAAACAAACAAAATTAAGAACCTCTCAACGTTCAACTTAACATTATTCAGCTAACTTCAGCTCGACCAGTTTATTCATTCGGCTCAACCACTTTGAACATTCTCGAAGTAGGTTAAATGTTAATATAACTTTAGGAGGATTAATCTGCTTCTAGAAACTGGTCTTATTTATTTATGTTTTTTTGAAAGGTTTTAGAGGTGATTTGATTTTAAAAAAAATTAATGGGAAAAAGCTAAGTTTATTTTCTAGCCAAATAAATAAATCTAAGCCACTTTGAGCATGACGCGAAACCATGTGTTCTTTTTTCAAATATTAAATGTTTGGAGTGGCCAAATTCGTACATGAAAATTTTGAATATGGATTAGAATCAACATTTTAAAAAATGCTCAAAATATCGGGAAACGCGGCTGTTGGGCAATTCTCACCCCCCTCCGCATTACCCTCGCCTCTTATTGGGCCTAAAGCCCATAATAAACTTACTTCTCAGTCTACCACATGTGCTCCCTTGGGCCCAGCCAGCAGAGCAGCTCCTCGGCTCTCTCGCACTCTCACAAACCAGAAAAAGGTTGGACAGCTTCGTTTTTTCCCCCTGAAACGGCAATTAATTATCGGTGGTTCTAGTTTGAATTTAACCAACAAATCGTACTCACTATACCGTCACTATCACCTGTACGGATTCACCTATAATTGCACCTTGTTTTTTTCATGGCACACCTCCAAGGACAAAGTTGCCCAAAGCCAATAAAGTCATGAAACCAGCAGAAGGGTATTTGTTTTAAATCCCAATCAGAATAAACATACCCGCTCATTTGATGTCTACTACTCCAGTATTGACATATTACTTCAATCCAAAGTTAGAAGAGTCACAAATTCGGTGTCCTCCCAGCAAGAAAGTGATTAAAATTATTGAAGGTGTTTATTAATTACGTGTTTAACCACCTCTCCTAATTCAAATGTATGGACAAGACGACAGTACGTCCAACACTAGTTGTCCGAGTCGTTTAGTTTGTCTGTACACTGCAAGTCTGCAGAGACACATACTGGCCCTGATAAAACAAAGTTCGGATTCTCCAATAATCACCTGCAGGAACAAGCACACCTACTTCCCACGTTGAAATCTGAACAATTTTTCTTTTACCAACCCTGTGCAAAGCATCAGCATTCAGCCATGAGAAAATAGCCTCAATCAGAGCATCCTCAATAGGTTCTCCACAATTCAAACATCTATAGCATTATTAGATAGAAAATCCATTAACGATTATATCCATTCTTTAAGATTCCTTCACTCCATGACTGAGATGTCTACATCCTCTCAAAGATTTCTTCTTGAATCTGAGGATCGATGCTCTTAGTGAGCATGGTGGTCAACTTGAGAGTTGAGAGAGAGAGAGAGATCACACGCTGAACTTGATTAGCTAAAATATATACGATACGAATTGTTTCGATCATGTATTTTTTGGAAACTAATAATCTAATCATATACGGGACACCAAGAATTCAAGAAAGAATATACAAGTTAAAAGATACAGGTGATTCTAGCTAACTGACAATCTTATCACCCTTGACAGGCAGATCTACTCTTGATGAACTCCAAGCAGTCGGCGATGGCCTCCGCGTAGAAGGAGCTCTGGTCCCTCGCGGCCGGCGCGGGGCGGCGGCCGTGGCACAGCGCCGACCGGCGCGCTCTCGCCGCCGACGAGGAGCCGATCCCGCCGCGTGGGCAGCACCGGAGCTCCTCCGCGCCCCTGATGAGAAGGCCGACGAGGCCGGATAGCCGCACGCGCAGCCGGAGCAGCAGGCCGAGCCGGACGCCGCCGCCGCCGCCGCGACGCGCGCGCCGGCGACCTCGCGGGCCGGAGCTCGCCTGGCGGGTCAGCATTGATCGTTGTTACGGCGGCGCGTCGGCCCGGAATGGGGGCGTGGCGTGGTGAGGCTGAGCTGAGCTGAGCTGAGCCGAGCCTAGCCATGGTGGTTTGCTTATATAGGGAGAGCGAGGTTTCTGCACTGTTGAGTGTTATTGCTTGGGAGCCGGCGATGAGGTGGTAGGGCAGGAGGGCACCCGACGTACGCAGCATATGGACCCCCTGTACGTAGTCGCCGTTTCGACTTTTAATACGGCGTCGGTTCCAAAAGTACGGCCTTCCTGTTTTTTTGGTTCACGACTGGGTTTGATTTTATTTGATTTAACCAAAAATTTAAAACTTTAAAAAAGATTAAAAAATTTAATTTTTTTTAAAATTTGGAGTGAAACTCTGTGAATACTAAAAAAATTATTACAAAATCTTACACCGAATAGTCTGAAAAATAACAAATTTTAGTTCAACTAAACAAAACCAAACCAACTGTGAAAAGAAGGCCTAGATCGGCTGCGGGGATATACCACGACAGGGGAGCTTTGAGAAAGGAAATAATTATATTTTAAAACGTTACGACCAATGAGTGGCACACTAGTATTCAGAAATCAGAACACGTTGTATAAAGCATCCCCAACAGTTTCTCTGTCTCACCCTCTAAAACACTATTCACATATACACACACAAATATTGTTTTAAGTGTTAGGATAGGAGAGACTATTAGGATGCTCTGGTCGTGATCTAAGACATTTAACATATTTGTATTACTATCGTCCTAGTTTACCAAAACCACGTTTTAGCTAGATTATCGGCCATTTTTTAATCCTTATAATAGACCATTTGACATGACCCGCCACCAAATATTCCGGACGTCGTATATGCAATGCAATACCTTTTTTTTTCACCGCAACAAATGAACCTACACGGCTACACGATTCACGGAATCTAGGACCCCCAACCCTAAATCACTATACAAAAGATCTTACATAGCTTCTGTGCTCGGTGCTGCAAGCTTGCTCATGTGATGGATCAGCCTGAGCCCGTGGACAGCACGTCGCACTCGCACCCCAAGCTAATTGGAATCGTTCATATATAGGCATATATGCATGCACGTACAGGAGCCGGGACAAATGCGGAGTTTAGCGCGGGGCCGCGCGGCGTCGAGACGGTGTGCTGTGCCTGTGCGGATGGATGCATCTGGAGGCTGGAGGCGGCAGCGGCGCGACGAGGCGGAGTCGGAGTCGGAGTCAGGAGCCGCGCGAGCGTGCAGGACTAGCTGCCCAACTCGTGTTGCACGACGTGCACGTACTGCCACGCTCTGTGTCAAGTCTAGGTCCTGTTTTTTCGTACGAAACTTTGTCCCGGCCGGTGTGGTTTCGTTCTTTGCATTTGCCCCTGAAATCCGAATGGGGGTTTGATTGTTAATCTCTCGATCAACACGCGCGTTAGGGATTTTCTGACACGCTCAAGTGGATCCTGAAAGCTCTGGCTGTCGTGCCGCTTTCTTATCGATACTATTGAAACATACGTACAGCTAGCGTTCGATCCAGCCGCAGCCATCGGTGAGTTATGATTGATAACAATCAGGAGGACGCTTAATTTCGATAAGAATATGTTTGTTGATTTTTTTTCTTTAGTTTATAATTTTAATAACCATTTATAATGGCCGTAAGCAGCTCTAACTAGCTGGTGGATGGACTGAAATTTGCTCTTATTATCTATCTTCTATCTATCTACTATATATATAAAACAGAGTTAAACGGAGCCACCACATTAATTCTAAAATCCAAAAAAATTCTACATTAATCGAAAAATACTAGAAATTCTCACATTAATCATAAAAAAAAGATCTACATCTTTAAATATGGATAATATTATGTAAATCTAACGATCAATATTGAAAAGATAAAAAAAAAACTATTAAAGCGCTTTGCGGCAGCGGTGAGTCGGCGACAGATGATAAAAGAAAATAAAATTTAGCAAAGTAGTTAACTAATTCATATCGTTCATGGGATGATAAAAGGAGCACGTGCGAGCGTGGAGGACCGAAGCAAAACCCATGATCCATCTGATCATTAGCGCTCTGCATGGCATTCGGCGACGGCATCCGCTCCTAGCGCTGCTTTTGAACCCGTCCGTTCCAAGTTCCAAAACAAGATCACAATCGAAAAGGCGTGAAATATAGCAATAATGAACCGGCCAGCCGATTGGACACATATTCTTTGGAGTTGGATCTACTGTAATTTTATCATTGATATATGAGCGCTAACCACTCGTGGATCCTATTTGTCAACGAACACAGCTACATACATATAGAACATGTATATATCCTCTGCCGTAATTGCTCGCACAGTTACAGCCACCGCAGGTGGGTTCTAAACCCATCTAGCATTGGTCGACGGTTACGACAGAGGATCCCAGTGGCTACAGATGATGCACTTCCCTGCCAGGCGTCCCTGCCGACGCGTGCCAGGCTCCACCTGGGTCTGCACGTACGTCCCGGCGTCCCTCGCCGGACGCCACGCCCGGCCAGTACGTTCCTCCCCGGAGCCGGAGGTGGAGACGGCCGCGGGCTCCGCCGCTGCGGCGTCGCCGTCGATCGCGCGGGGGGCCACCTGTCGGGCCTGGTTTGCACGCGTACGTTGGGCGCCACGCCAGATAAGATCGATCGATATTATGATCTCCGTGCATAGCCGGCCATCGTTCGATCGGGAGCTTTCTGGAGTAATAATAGCGATCGCCATATATGCATGACCTGGTGGCTTGAGAGCCATAAGCTTGACTAGTGACTGGCTACGGTTCATCTCCTGTTCGAGAGAAAATCTTGGCTCGATCCCTCGGGGCTTTGCTGCCCGGGTCGACGAAATGGACGTCGCTTGATGCGTCGACAGCAAGCAAACATGGCTTCAAGATGCGCGTGCATGGGATCTGAAGCAAAAGGCGGTGCGGGTACGTACAAACTGCCATGCCATCCATATTGTGTTACAGACATCGGAGCGCTTCCTGCGTTTAGTATCAACAAAATGCGATAAATGAATTATTTATCCATTCTTTTTTATTAGTTTAGTCTTTTGATAAACTAGTAGACGCATGTAACCTAATAAACACGACGTCCACTCATTCGAAGATTGATCGTTTTTCTTAGACAAAAAGAGCCATGTAGGAGTAATATGGAAGGCGTGTCCTCTCGTAGAAAGTGGGGGCAATTACTAGGTTTGAGTGATTGTTTACCCAAAACACACCACTCTCTGCAATTTGTAATTGCTAATAACTTTCAAATCCGGGTATGGACGTACAAGGTCAAAAAAGATGATGTTGGGGAAGGCGTCGATAGTGTTGGCCGACAGTAGTGCTGAGAATTGGGCCATGATGTGCCGTGCTGGCCTGGCCCAGGCTTGTCGTGCCTCGGGCTGGTGCAAAATGGCCTGGCCCGGTCAGCACTTCGGGCTGGACCGAGCCGGCATGGAGTGACAAAATCTATGCTCGACACGGCCCAAAAGCACGTCGGGCCGGCCCGACCGAGCACGGTATGGGTGACAAAACACCAGGCAAGATTATATTTTATAAATTCATACGTTGTTCAAATGAAAACGCTATCTGCATGAAAAAGATGCGTCTCAAAAATATTTACAACTTTCGTGTTGAATAGAAATTCATCTGAGCAACGAGATCACAAAAATGCAAACTACTGGCCGTGCTTTATTTTGGGTCAGGCCGATCCAAGCATGGCCCAGACGGTCGGGCTGGGCCGTGCCGGGCGGCCTGATGTGCCTGTTTTCTAGACCCACAATGGCACGCCATTTGAGCCATGCCAGCCCGACCTATTTTTTTCCATGCCGTGCCGTGCTTCGGACTGATTTTTCAGGCCGTGCCTGAGCCGGCCTAAACTGCCAGTACTAGCCGACAGTGCTAAAAAAGGGTTGGATGTATTCAGGTCGTGGAACGAATGCCTGTAGAACAAGTCCTTGTAATTTTTTTTTTATTATGCAATGGTTGCTCTGTAACATGGACTCCAGTCTTTTAAATATATATATATATATGTCCTCACCCGTCAGCGTAATACTAGCAAATCAGCGCACAGTACGCCGAACACGCACACATTATTATACACCTCACGGTGCCCATTCCTTGCGTGAAGCCATGCATGTTGCTTTCGTTCATGTCACCTGGTCGTGCATGTCCAGAGGGCGTGCTCCGGGGCCTAGCTCGTCAGTGGTCAGTGCATGCGTTCCAAGGGCTCTGAGGATGCCAAGAGCTCACGTCCTTGTACACCGAAAGCCGCATGTAAACATCTGTATGCTGTTCCTATATTTTCGCCAACGCATGATCAGTACGCGCGCGTACGGTCGGAGAGGTTGGTGTCACTTCGCATCTATTAGTGGCGTGATCCTTAGCTAGCTGATCCATGGATGGAGCTTGTCAAACACTCAAACTCTAGCTCTCAGCTCGGACCTCATGCATGCATGCAGCAGGCATGTACTTTCTCCATTTTAAAATTTAAGACATAAAAATCTTTGACGTGGTCTTTAACGTAGAATTTTGATCATTATTTATCCTCACAGTACATTATCAATAACTATAATTGACATTATATGAAAGTATTTTCAAATATTAATCCAACTATATCATGTATGTAACACTAAAATTATATATTTTTAGCTTAATTATTAGTCAAAAGTTACAGGCGTTGACTTTTTCGAATACATGCATGACTTATATTTTGGAATGGAGGGTGTAGTTATTAGTGGATACATATTCTACTTCCATAAAGAACACTATGATATTTCTAGATAGCTACCGAATGCTTTTTCTTTTAGCATAAGACAGAGAAATGTAGGAATTGTATATATATTAGGTGAGTAGCGCTGCGATAGGGTCAACATTGAACATGCCCTAAGGACATCACCAATCCAGACCTAACTTAAGTAGGCCAGTTTAACACTATCTAGTCATCGTTCATTTATATTTTTAGGAACTGACTCACTTGCAGGCGCCTGCACCTAGGGGAATTGTGCAGGCGCCATGCACTGGAGGCAGAAAAACCACCTTCGCTCTCCAGTAGATTTTTTTCATAAAAAATAAACGCTTTTCCAGTGAAACAAAAGGTGGAAAAATAGTGCAAAAACACTGGAAAAAGTACATGCGCATGAAATTTGTGAAATCGTGCAGGCGCAAAAAATTCCATTAAATTTCTACTTTTTCCACATTTTCATTTACTGGAAAAATGTGTAGCGATAGTGGAATTTTTTACGCGAGGTTTAATTAATTATAAATTTATTTTTTTTCAAATTTGACAGTGCAAACTCTGGAAAAAAGTACGAAGTTGGGAAAAAATGTTTTTCAGTAAATTGGCAATGTTTTTCTAGTTTTTCATTAGGTAGAAAAATGAATTATTTTTGTGGAAAAAATCAGACAGACTTGAGGCTGCTGCACATAGCATACGTGGCGCGTGCTAGGACCCACCCGGACGTGCCCCACGCCTGCACATTGTGCTGCAACTGCATGGATGGGCATGCGCCTGCGCGCAAGTCCCCGGCACAGGCGCCTGCCAAATAGCAGCGCCGATATTTTTATCTCTTTTTTTATTTGTTATGGTATTGTAACGACCTAAATTAGGCCTCCATTGGTCATTGTTCTAATGGGACACCCTTCCAGGGAAAATTCTGTAAAACCAAATATTTCGTTCTCGAACAAAATTGCTGGATTTCACGACATTTCGATGAAAGAAAAATAGAGATTATGAATTTAAAATAAAAAAATTATGAAAATAGCAAACCAAGGAGCGAAACAATGCACCTCATGTTTGATCCACCGTGGACTGCTCATCAAGCTAACACATGTTTTTGAAAGTGATGTTTTTATATGTTAGTCTCAAATTTCATAAAATTAATTGATTTAAAAAAATTTAGGAGATGATTTAAAATTCCATTTTAGACCAAATTACCAAAAATTGCAAAATTTCAGTGAAGTTTTGCCGAAATAAAATTCCCTGGACCCTCCGACTCCATTCCACCCAGAAACGGAGTTACAATGTCTCAATATGCCTCAGCAAAATTCAACTCATTGACCCTACTACTTAAAATAAGCGAAATTTGATGGTACACATTAGTGAATACAAGCCGTTCATCCATTTCGATCTAACAGTTTAAAGATTTTTTTAATACTATCATGGTAGTATATATATCAAATATATATTATACTACCATTTTATACACTGCTAGTACATGTTTTGTGTGGGACTCTCTGAATGGACGATCAAATATGTATTATACTTACATCCTAGTTTATTTACTAATATATCGTAGAAGTGCTAAAATAAAACCTCGAAATCCTCATGCTTTGGCCGCAAAATACTCTCTACAACTATCAAGTTTCCTTTTCCTTTTTCAAAACGCACTTAAAGCATACTAGTAACATATATTCAAAACACCAGTCTTCCCCCATCGTTTTCTTCCCCCTTTCTTACTTAGATGTTAATTAAAAGCTAATAAGAAAAACTTGCTAGCATTGCGACAGGCTTCCCACTGCATTGCACGGTTCAGGGTAGGTACACATTGTTAGGCCAGAGGACATTCGTTCTCTGAAATCTGAATCCACCTGTTTAGTTATAGCAATCATGAAAAAACTAACAAATCTTTCGTTTGAATTTTTCATGATCACTAGCAGTAGTTGTCTATCTGAATTTTTCTGGTTGTTTGATTTTTTGATGTTTACTTTTTATTTTTTAATATTTTTTTATAATATTTTAGATTTTTAGATTTTTATATGATTTTCTAAATTGTTATATTTTATATGTTTTTTCTAAATTTCTATGATTTTTTTTTATGTTTTTTCATTTTTTAAATGTTTTTTTTTGAAATTTTTATGAACTTTTAGTTTTGGAGTTTTATGATTTTTCTAGTTTTTATGAATTTTTAAATGGTTTTTATTTTCTCTTAATTTTTATGATTTTTACGATGGACATAACGGTTGGGGGGGTTCCGTGCAAACGGTGCCAACTTCCAGGGGGCGCTAAAGTAAAATACAAGTTCTGGGGGCTAAGTGAAACAAGGTGCCAACTTCCGGGGGCTACAGTGCAATTTACTCGTGGGGAATTCATGTAATCTTTTTCTCATAAAAGTTTAATCCCTCTCCATCTCCACTATACAACCAAACAGTATAGATTAACTGAATTAATTGCTAAACATAAAACTTAGATTAACTGGATTAAGCTAATCTATTTGAGTTAAGGTTAAATAATCCATTTAACCTAACCCCAAATTAAACGCTGGTCCGTACCGGAAGGAGTCCACAGTAGGACGCTAACAAGGAACATAGCATTGCGACAGGCTTACCACTGCGTTGCTCGGATTAGGCCAGAGGACATTCGTTTTCTAAATCTACCTGTTTAGCTATACCAATCATGCATGAGAAGCTAACAAATCTTCCTTTTGATAAAAGCACCTAGGTAATCGCGTTTTCAATCGTCCAGATAGGGCAGGTGCAGATCGAAGACATTTGGTTGCAAGATCGTACAGGATATTTGGTTGGATGCAAGCATTTCAACAGAGAAAAATGGTCAAAGTGGCATGAGGTATGCTTTGGAGTGGAATATAATCATTTTTTCCCCTATTTTGTAAGGAATATGACTGATATTTCCCCCTTTTTTTTTCTATCGTGTGAGTAATATGAATGTAGTTAACCCTGCAGCCTTTCCTAAAAAAATGGGCGTCTATTCACTTGCTCGTTTGGCAGTAAAAAATAAATAAACTTGAACATTCAGTTGATGGGGTATTGGAAATATACCGCTGCAAAGCACCATCAAACCAACATCATAGTAAACTTTCTGCTGCAACGACATGCTCACAGATAATGAATACCAACAACCTTCTCACAACAAAGCAGAGGTACCAGCTGGGCAGACTGCAGAACTTCTATATACACAATCAGTTACAATGGAAAAGGAATTAATATTCAACCATTCCAAACACAAAAAATTCTTTTTTAAAAAAAAGGGGCAAGAGAATTGCCGTCCTATTTCATTGATCAACAGGAAAAAAAAAACCGTGCAAGTACGGGGTACAACCGCAGCGCTCCGCTGCAACCCTGGCCAAAACCAGACACATCTCCGGCCACCGTCGGAAACACCACCTACAGGGGAGAGAGAGGGGGGAATGAAGCCTCACCGCTGCCACCTAGGCTAAAAGGCCGAACAAAGAGAGAGATACAGGTGAGGGAGAAGGGGAAACACCACCAACACACACAGAAACAAATGACTCCTAATGTAGCAAACCCAGCGGAAACCTAAAGCGCAAATCGGCGACCACGACGCCTCCAACGAGGTAGCGGCGGGGAGAACCCGCCGTCGTCGCAAAGCCGCTCGTGTTTTCACCCAAAGCAGGGAAAGGCCCAACAGGTGATGCCTCCAACGAGGGAACGACACCAAAGGTAACGCCAGCACTAGCCCAAAAGGGTAAGGCTTTCGCCCAAGACCTACCCTATTAGCGCAGAAGGCAAAGGTCGCCGACAGTCGAAAGCACAGGTAGAACTGTGTCGCCGGCCGAAGACGCGGCGCCGAAAAACACGAACGAATGCCGCCACCCGATGCGGAGGACGCCGCCCCCGCCACTGGACACCTCGAAGAAAGGGAGGGTCAAGACGACAAGGACGGGACCGGGTCAAGAGACAGAGAACGGGGACGTTGCCGGAGAAAAGGTCGCCAGCCAAAGCCGCCGGAGAGGGGCCACCACGCCTGGTGACCAGCACACGGGAAGCGAAGTAGACCGGCCGCCGCACCACCTCAACGGCACAAGCCGAACCCTGACACTAATCCAAAAGACGTCGACCTATACTACCGAGCACCTCGCAGGGAGGGGAGGGCGAGGTGGACGAGAACGGGACGAGGCTAGAAACAGGGGTCGACGTGTCGCTGACGACGGGCAACGGCCCACCAAAGCCACCACGGGAGGAGCCGAGAAGACGTCGAGCACATGCCCCTGGAGCCCACATGCTCCGTCCGCTCCGGCCAACTACCGAAGTGCGCCCCCCCCAAGCGGCCTCCACTGAGATGGGCTAAGGGGGAGGGGAAGAAGGAGAAGAAGTTGGTGCCGAGCTTCGCCGAGCTACGAGGCCACCGGTCCACGACCCTAGAATAGACCCGCTCCGACCGCTCCGACCAACACACCGCCATATCCAAGCCACCCACCCGCGAATCCGGCCTTACACAGAGCGGTCTCCCTCGAACGGCCTCTGCCAAGACAGGCCCAGGAGGAGGGGAAGGAAGAAGAAGGGAGAAAGAAGAGGGAAAGCCGACGTCAAGCTCCACCACTGCGCACGAAGGTGCAAACGAAGAAGGAAAGCACACGCCACATTGCCGCCGCTCGTGGAGGGGAAGGCTGGGCACTGCCCGTAGAGGAGAAGAGGGGAGCACGACGCTTAGGCCCGAAAGGGAGGTCGTCGGCCGCCAGCAACTTTCGCAGGCAACCGCCATGCCACTAGCTCACTTCTCCAGACCCCGAGAGCGCGCCAACCGCAAGCCAACCCTCGGGTTTAGGGCCACACACCATCGAACCTAGGCGCTGCCCAACTTGGGTTCAAGGGGGAAGGACTGCCGCCACCACAACCAGATTGGGGTGGGGGTGGGGGGTAACTGGACGCCGTCGCGACGTTGGAGGAGGGGACTGGCCGCCGCCAGGCCGAGGACTGGAGGAAGGAGGCCACCGGTGATGCTCAGATCTGAAGCGAGGAGCCGGCGCTGCCGTGCCGAGGACCGAGGAAAGGGGCCGCCGGCCGTGATCAGATCTGGAGCGAGGAACTCGAGACACGCCGGCCACGGGCGCCTCCGCCTGCGCCATGCCAAGGTGGAGGTCGGGGCGCCGCCACCGCGCCGAGGGGGATGGACGCCGCTGCGCGTCACCAGATCCGACAGAGGAAGAGGAGCCGCGCCGAGCCGCCACCGGATCGGGCCTCCATGCCGCCCAAAAGCCGGGCACCGTCTCGCAAGGACACCGGCCAACAGGAGGAACAGGAGGAAGGAGGAGGGAAGAAGACGAGAGGGAGAGAAGGGCGGCGGCGGCGCCGCCGCCGGTCGGCGGCGGCGCTAGGGTTTGGGGGGAGGTGGGTTGGGAATTGGGTCGCCCCCGAGCCTCCTCGGGAGGTGTGATGCGAGGGCCGGCTTCACGAGTACTTGCTCACACAAAAAATTCTCAAGATTAGTTTTGGGCCACCTTCTCAAGGGAATAGAACAAGTTCAAGAAACCCAGTACCATAAATCCCCTGGACAGGATCAATCCCCTCCAGCATTATTGGACATGGATTGAGATCCTCTGCAGTTACCCTTGGCATGGTCACCGACATGCCAGGCGCACATATTAGTGATCCAACTGTATAGGATAGTAACTGCAGAGAATCTGCGTCCTGACCGCAGCCCAGATAGGAAACTAACATCAATTAAATCATGTAATCCTTTCTCCCCGCTTCTGCAGCGGCAGTGAACTGAAGCTTCACACGAGCCCACTTCTGGAGTGCAAACCCTCTTAATCGCCAGCAACTGGTTGGCCGAACTATCACCAACCACCAGCCTTGTTTCTTGGGCTTTGGGTACCTGGGAGGCTGGGAGCATGAACTAGCCCAACATCAGATGGCAAGTTTGTCATGTCACGCTCTAGCGTCACCTGCGCAGTTACACTGACACCAGCGCAGCGCTTATATCATCAGTTCATCACCCTCACAAACTTCCTAAGCCATATCAATGCTGGGAAACTGTTTGAAGAATTCAATGGTATCCTGCAGCTGAGCATTTGATAATTGCAGATCTCGCGCAATAGTTGTACATGTAGCTAATGCAGTAGTATGAAGCAATTAGACCAAGGTTGAGGGGCTTCAGGTACATATCCTCCTATACAGCCACACGCTTGATTCTAAGTCATTCAATACTGTCTCGACCAGCTCAGAGAGATGATCTGAGAGATGCCTGTGAGTTAAGGTATATACGGCCTGCAGATTGTAGTTGTTAGGGTTCTTGTTCAGTCGCCGATACAAAATCCCTAGCATCTTGCTTCCTTTTTATAACACCAACAACAACCTCAGCAGTCATATATATGATCATGCAGAAATGGTGAAGATGGCTCTCATCAGGGAAGGCCTCGAAAATAAACTTTTTGTAGCATTGCGCATGGCACAATATAACACATTTCCCTGAGTTATCTTGAAGGGACCTGCTGACATGACCCACCATTTGTAAGTTGTAACAGATCGGTGATCGGATTATCAATATGAGCATTCCACGGGTTCCACCATTTGTGTTCTTTCCATGGGTTGTTGGCTTGTTGCTACTTACAAAGGGGCTGATAGCCTTTGGCTACTCTGGGGACCTTACATTTTGTGGTTTTGGTCATTGCACGATGATGAATGGCTATATGAAACATGTAACAATTCTTCTTATATATATATATAGATTGATTCTAGTACTGAAATTAATTTTATTTGGTGCACTTGTTAGAAAAAAAAAAGAGGTTAATCCTCGTTGTGGTTTAGCTAGTCTCTTGTTCAGATTGGTATTGATAAGACTATTCGGTATTTATAGTTATTTCTACTGTCAAAGCGTGCTTCAGTACTGGTTCTACTATAAATCTAGTCTATCTCTGCATAATCTGCCAACTTGATATACAGCAGTACGGTGTTGTTTCTCTCATGAGCTCCTTAAAGCTGAAAAGAACAAGCGCATACATAGACTACAATCAATTATAATAGTATTAAAGAGATTGTCACATGTAGCTACTGAATATAAATTCTCTAACATGGAGTTCGTACATTTCTGCATGTACGTTGAACCAACCACCGGAGAGGAATTATTTATTTTAAACTTTCATTTTGAGCATTGGGCAAATGGGAGTTACATGGATATATTCCTTGCTGATCATGGTACTTTGTAGTAGCACTAAAGTTAAATGTTGTGACCCTTTCGTTATGCTGCTGCAATTTCTTGTATCATGATTTATTTATGACTATTTTTGCTAGAATAAATTTGAGGTGCTTGATGAAACCCCGTTTATTCGACACTAATCAGCAAGTTAATATGCCAATATCTGGGCTCTATGCTATGATTTATTCAATAACTATGGTTGGAAATTTTTTGTAACCTTTTACAGGAGCTCTATACATCCACTAAAGAGAGGTAATAAAAACAAGAACAACTGTACGCCTAGTTGGTTCAGCGAATGGGTGCCCACAACCGAATGAAGCAAGTAAAAGAAGCTCCACGACTAAACTAGCTGAGGTGAAAGCTGCCTTTGGCAAAAGTAAAAAAAGGAAAGTGAAAGAAGCATCAACCGGGCTCCGGATGTACGTGGGCGCGCGGTGGCACAAGTGCAATCCACGACCATCGGGGCTAATTAACCATCACCACGGCCTGGATGCATGCATGGTGAATACACTTCTTTTTTACCCGGATCGCGAGCTCGCTGGATCTGATCATCTGAATAGCGAGCGCGCAGCCATGGAGATCTAGGCGACACGAGCACGACGACAAGGAGACGGCGTAGATTTAAGTATCCGTGTAGACTGAAAGTTTCAGCACTGGAAGGAACAGTAACCCGGTGTTGGAGGGTACGTGCATGCATGCCCTGCGTCGTATATATATTATCATCTCTGTATCGAGAAACACGCCCTCCTCATCTTCTTTCCAGAATTTGAAAAGAGATGTTTAAGCTGAATGGTTAGCATATAATCCATGAGGGAACTCAACGGCATGAAACCATAAAGCAAGGTCTGAAATAAAGATTCGTAAAGCAACATCATCTTGTCCAATATTAAACTAAAAACATGCAACTCTGATGTCTGAACAAAATACTCCCCGCCTGCATCCTTTTACTTTCCCGATAGATATACTCCATGTCTCCGACGGCACATCTCCGAAAGCAGGCATTTTTTTGCATGTGATTATATATTTCTATCTCCAAGAGCAGATGCTCCCTACATGCTATGTCACTTGCCATGCGGCAAAATTAAATGACCTCCGAAACGGAGCACAAAGTTATTTTGCATTGTTTTGAATGAGTTGGGGGGTATAATATCTGAGTTTTTAGTTCATAGGCTAAGGTAGAGCTACGAACGCACCCGATCAGTACGTGAAATGGGAGCAGAGCAGAGCAGGGGTTTAAAAAAGGATCTTAGAGTGTCTAAAGTTGGGCCAAGAGGGTCTCGAGCTTAGAGCATCCCCAGCAGGGGCATCAAACTGACCCGCATCGCTACAGTGTCGCTACAGTAATCCGATTTTTACCCTCCTGCTTCTCTGGCCTGCCTGATTCCCTCCTGCTGCATTTGAAAATTTTTGAAATAGAGGCCCTTTTGATGAGCCAGATGGGGATGCTCTTAATGCCTTAATTTTTCTGTCTATTGAAGTTATTTCCCAAGGACTTGGCAATGTAAAGAGAAGAGGAAAAAAGCATAGTTGAAGAGCGTGCTATATACGTCACCCGCTCGATCCAACCGTGACCATAACTCGGCCCGCCGGCTGAGCCCATTACGGCCAACCTGACTCATTGAATCACTCGATCATGGACGATTCTGAATCCCCCCCTCCCAATCTGATGCCCATCAAAGTGGCCACATCACCCCAACTCCCCAGCCCATTGTACCAGTTCGGTTAAGTGGCAATCAACAACGCCCATAGATATATTACCGCCAAAATTTGATGGCCCCGTGACATCTTCTACCTCGGGATGCCGCCGCCTCCATGTGAGACCTCCGGTGCTACTGCTCCACTGCCCCACCTATCGAAAAATTATGCCACCGTTGGTTCCAACCTTCCTCGGCCACTGTTTAATTGCCTTTAGAACACTCGCGTCGCCACCGACTCTTATCTACCACATCTGCATGCTTATCTTGCCGCTGTTCCACCCAATTGGACGTCGTCGTCGTCTCCACCACGATTCACACTCGCTCGCCCTATAAATAGGCTCCCCGTTGACCCTGTTGTACCCTAAGCCACCTCCTTCGCCCACCCACCGCCCTTCTTTGCCCCAAAGCTCCCGGAGCGTCGCCACCTTTCCCGCCTTTGGCGAATTCTGCCTCGCTGCTCATAGCTACCTACGAGCCCAACGTTAATGCAAGGGAGCATCCACTTGGTGCCGCGAAGCCATTGCTGCCATCTATGCCCACCGGCAATCATCGGAGTTCCCCAACCGTGCCGTCTTGGCATCTCTAGCCTCACCAAGACCCTCACTAGGGTTGTCGTTGCCCCTAATTTTTTTTTTTGCACCATCTTGGTGCCTCCATCCATCATTCGCCACTATCATCCCCTACTCCGATGACCCGCCTCTTTTACCTCGTTTCACTCTCCCAGCAGTGTGGCCCTGCCTAGTAAGCTCCTCACACCAGCTCGTGTGCGGGCCTCCCGTGGCTTGCCACTAAGCCTGCGCGCCAGCCTCAAAGACCAAATAGGGCCTAGCTCATTGTCGTTGGCCCAAATCCCTTTTAGATTCCTTTTCCTATTTCTTATTCTAGAGATGTTGCTTTTATTTATTTAAAGCGGTAAACTTGTAAAATTTTATAAAACCTAAAATGTGATTTACTAATGCATAAAAAATATAAGATCACATTTTCCGTGATAAAATAATCTGAGTTAATTCCTTTACTCATTATCCTATACGGTGAATGCTTTAAATAATTCCAAAATAATCTCCAAAACTCCAAAATTAATTTAAAATACATTATAGCACAAAAGCATGCACTTTCTATACACGTGATTATTTCCAGTAGCAGAAACTCCATATATGTCACGCACTCACGCTCCCATGAGCTGACCTTGCGTGCCTCCCATACAGCGCCAAGATACTCTGAACATTCTTTTCTTGTCTTCACTTACGCTGGCTGCCATCCATCTTGGTTCAGTTTGCGGGTGGGAGGGATGAGGAAAAGTGCAGTTAACGCCCAGCCATCGTGTGTTCCCTTCCCCCGAGTCCCGAGATTCCTGCGTAAACATGCCACTTCCTGGGTAGTTGCAGAGCAGTGCTGTAACCTGGCAGTTTCATACAAAACTAGCCATAATCACGTCTTGGTGTTTCAGTTTGTATCTGCCTCTGCACGCGTGTGCTTGCAATGGCTTCTTCTCAGGCCCAGGGAAGCGTTACGCCTATGGCCTCCTTCTTGCTGCTCTCCCTGTTGCTACTAGGAGAACTCTGCTGCTGCTGTTCTTGCTCCCAGGTTGGATTCTGGTTCTACCTCTTCTTTCTTGATCTATTCCAGTGGTAAACTCTTTCCTAACGAGGGTTCAATTGATCTCAGGTGTATGTGGTCTACATGGGCAGAGTTCTGCAGGGCAGCAGTGGTGATCGGCATGGCATGCTGAGGAGGCTTCACCACCAGATGCTGGCTGCCGTTCATGAGGGAAGGTCTGTGACAAGTGAAATGCTCACCAAGTCGCCATCCCTCTGCTGTTGGTGCCAGATTATTTATCTGGGGTTTGTCATCTAGCTTGATTGTGATGTTTCATTGCTCTGATCTGCAGCATGGAGGAGGCACAGGCATCGCATGTGTACACTTACAGCAGCGGCTTCCAAGGATTCGCGGCGAAGCTGGACGAAGATCAAGCCAAGAAACTAGCCGGTAATTAATCAGCCTCCCTATGCAAGGCTTCTGAATTCTGATGAGCATTTTCTACAGGGATGCCCGGCGTCGTCTCGGTGTTCCCCAACACAAAGCGGAGCCTTCACACCACGCATTCTTGGGATTTCATGGGCTTCTCCACCGATGCGGCGGCTGAGGTCCCAGGGATTTCTGCCAAGAACCAGGAGAACGTCATCGTTGGGTTCATTGACACAGGTGAGGTAAACTGCAGTTAAGCTGTATACTACATCACTGTTCATATTCTGCATTTCTGCACTGTCTTCTTTTGGTAAGTCTATGCATGAGATTAATTTGTTGTGCTCTTCTTTCCCATGCTAAGCATCAAGTGACACCAGAAGCCTTTTTTTGCCGATGCGCTCTCTTCTATCAATTATTTCCGGTTTAGCAAGCAAGCTGCCAAGACATGTCCATGTTACAAGATTATGGATTCTGCATGTTTCCGGTGTAGCATTTGCATCATTGCATGAACTACGGATGATCTAGTGGACCTGTACTTGTTTATGTGCTGAACTTTGCATCCGGATTTTTGGTTGTGGTCACCACATGTTCCATTCAAATGACTGTTCTCAGCTCGCCTTACACATCAGATGGCTGTTCTACTTTAGCCAGAAATAGTACTTTCTATACATAATAAGACTACACATCTAAAAATTATCAGAGTTTTTTTGGCTAAAGAAAAGAAAATCATGAGGATTTACTGATTTATTTAGTAGTAGCCGTTTACTCATGTAATGCAAAGCGCCTCTACCACATAATATTCAGGAATATGGCCGGAATCACCTAGCTTCCGAGATCATGCAATGCCTCCGATCCCAACAACATGGAGAGGGCAATGCCAACGAGGAGAGGAAAATTCGCCATCAAATTTCACCTGTAACAGGTGATCGACACACATCGAAACGCACACCCATTTTTCCATATCCAGTTCATATCCATTTCCTAAATTCAGGCATCTGTTCTGAAATGGCAGGAAGATCATAGGAGGCAGGTACTACCTCAATGGATACCTGACGGAGGAGGGCAGCTCAGGCAAAAGTGCCATCAAGTTCACCTCTCCCAGGGACAGCTCAGGGCACGGCAGCCACACCGCCTCGACGGCGGCCGGACGGTTCGTCGGAGGCATGAACTACGGAGGCTTGGGCGCCGGAGGCGGCCGGGGAGGGGCGCCCATGGCGAGGATTGCCACCTACAAGGCATGCTGGAACTCAGGCTGCTACGACGCCGACATTCTTGCGGCGTTCGACGACGCCATCAGCGACGGCGTCGACATCATCTCGGTGTCTCTGGGTCCGGACTCCCCTCAGGGCGACTACTTCAGCGACGCCATATCCATCGGCTCGTTTCATGCGACCAGCAGTGGGATACTGGTGGTGTCTTCTGCAGGGAACGCTGGGAGCCAGGGTCAAGGCTCAGCGACGAACCTTGCACCATGGATGCTGACAGTAGCAGCAGGAACGACAGATAGATCCTTTGCCTCCTTTGTCAGGCTGGCGAATGGTACCTTCATAATGGTAATTATCGTTCTTCAATCACACGTACAATCTTAGTTTTTTTATACGCGATCTCAAGAATGTTTTCATTAACATTGCGCATCTCATGCAAAGGGCGAGAGCTTAAGTACATACCACATGAAGACTTCAGTTAGGACAATTTCAGCTTCAGAAGCCAATGCAGGCTACTTCACTCCCTATCAGTCCAGGTGAAACAAAGAGGTGTCTGAAATTAGTGCTTTCATTTTAATCACCGGCAAACTGAATTTTAGTGTTGGATTGTTGTTAGCTTCTGTCTGGACAGCTCTTTGAACAGGAAAAAGGCCAGGGGAAAGATTCTTGTTTGCCACCATACTGAAAGCTCCTCGGAATCACGCGTATCAAAGAGTATGGTTGTGAAGAAAGCTGGTGCCGTCGGGATGATTCTCATCGACGAGATGGGGGATCATGTTGCTAATCATTTTTCTCTACCTGGTACCGCAGTTGGAAAAGCAATGGGCGAAAGAATTCTTTCCTATATAAACAGCACAGGGTTGTCTGTTAAACACCACTCTCATTGTCAAAATATATCTTACTTGGCATGCCAATCTTTTTCTAAAGCAAATTTTATAGGCACGCCGGTACGATGATCTTACCAGCAAAGACAATCTTAGGTTCTAGAGTTGCACCCCGGGTGGCAGCATTCTCTTCAAGAGGTCCAAACTCATTGACAACAGAGATTTTGAAGGTAACTTGGTACTGAAGCTGAAGTTGAGGTAACACTGTTACTAGTGACAAATCAAATGACACGTCCTTTTTTCATGTGGCCATTTTACAGCCAGACATTGCTGCCCCGGGGCTAAACATCTTGGCGGCGTGGTCTCCTTCTAAGGAGAACATGCACTTCAACATCCTATCAGGAACCTCCATGGCATGCCCCCATGTTACAGGAATTGCAGCTCTTGTGAAAGGCGCAAATCCATCGTGGTCTCCTTCGGCAATCAAATCGGCGATCATGACAACAGGTATCAGCTGACCATATCAATCTCTGAAGAGTAAAAATATTAAAACAGCATTGCAGGTTGATACCAAGCTTATGCATCTTATTTGCAGCAACTGTGCTGAACAACAAAGGCAGGTCTGCAGCCACGGACCCTGAGGGCAGGATTGCAACCCCGTTCGACTTCGGCTCAGGTTTCATGGACCCCATGAGAGCTCTTAACCCAGGGATCATCTTCGATGCACAGCCTGAAGATTATAAGTCATTCTTATGTGCTATCGGCTATGACGCACACTCCTTGCAGCTGATCACTGGAGATAACAGCACCTGCACTGACAGAGCTCCCACCTCTGCTACTGCTCTGAACTACCCATCGATCACCATACCGAACCTGAAGAAGAGCTATTCAGTGACTCGGACTGTGAAAAATGTTGGGAATCCAAGAAGTGCTTACCATGCTGTTGTGTCTGCTCCTCCTGGCATCAATGTCACCGTAACACCGGCATTTCTAGCCTTCGAGAACTATGGTTTGAAGAAGACCTTCACGGTTAGCTTTCATGTGGATGTGCCTCCAAGACATTATGCTTTTGGTTCTTTATCCTGGCACGGGAGGGATGCTCGTCTGACGATGCCGTTGGTCGTCAAAGTCCAAGCTGCAGACAAAGATACTTAATGGAGAGTAGTAGGCTACAATGACACTGTAAAGATCTAAAACAGATTAGGTGGTTAGGTAGTCATCTAGCGAAAAGTTTCAGAGCAGAAAGAAGAGTTAACGACGGCATTTGATTTATTAGCTACCTGAAATGAAGAGTTAACTCTGATGAATGAAACCACTTCAAGAACTGTACTTTGGTGTGCACATTGTGAGCATTGAGCTTCCTATGAGCTATTTTTCGTATGGTCCATGTCCATATTCGAGGACAAAATGCCGAGGCTGGTGAAAGGAAACTCTGATGCTGGAGCTGCTGCTCTGCTCGTCGCCTTCCTCCCCCACCGCCCCGGCACGCCGAAACAAGATCTCGCGGCGGCCGCGCATGGCCGTCGACGCAGGTGATCACCATCTCGCGCGAGCGGACACCGCGGCTGGCCGTGGCGAGAGCGCCGCGGCGGCGGCTGGGACTTGGGAGTTGGGAGAGGCGGAGTCTGGGGGAGGAAGAAGAGGGAGCGGACGCGGCGGAGCCGCGGAGGAAGGGGATCGACTCGAGTGTATCTATTGCAGACCTGGCCAACGGGCCGGCCCGGTCGATTCGGTTCGGTTCAGGCCCGGTTGGTTTGGTTACTGTACGAACCGGGCCAACTGGCCAGGGTCTCGGCCTAGGTTCGGTTCGCACAGTGAACCGAACCGAACCGGGCCGGGCCGTTTTTTATTAGTCAGTTTATCTTATTTAAAAATATATATTAAAAAATTAAAAAAAACCATTATATTTCACAAATATACATTATAAATTAAAGAAAACATATATAGAAATACATATATTGAATTAAATAAATATACAACAGTAGCGAACAGAACCGGACCGAACCGAACCTACCGGGCCGTCCCGACGGGCTGAGGTGCCGGCCCAGATTCGGTTCGGTTCGCCATATGGGCTGGCCCGGTTCATGAACAGTATGGCCAGCACTAATCTATTGCTCTGTGCTGTCTTGTTGAATTTTAAACTTAAAATTATTTTTTGTCATAAAAGATCTATATATCTATATAAAGCAGAGTTAAACGGAGCCACCGCATTAATTCTAAAATCCTATAAATTCACACGTTAATCGAAAATAAAAAAATAGTAGAAATTCTCACGTTAATCATAGAAAAAGAAAAAATCTACATCGTTGAATATGGATTATGTAAATTTAGCGATCAATATTAACCTGTATAATAAACTATGGATATTATTATGTAAATCTAGTGGTCAATATTAACATGTATAACAAATTACTGAAAATGATCTATATATTAGAGATAAACTCTAAATTTAATCTGATATATTATCTATATCTTAACACAAATTTAGCCTCGCAAACACGCGGGTCACCTTTCTCGTTTATCATAAAATAGTAAAAAATAACATGTAAAATTTTTTAACTCTAAAAAGTTCATAACCTTCTTTATTATTCGTATTATCTTTTTTTTTTCGAAGAATCCTATCCGATACACATCATCCATCAAAACAGTAGCCAATTCAGCGTCTGCAAAGCTTGTAAACTCGGAGCCTCCGACCATAATAACCTGAACCAAACAGGATGACAAGCTTTTCATTTTTGTTGTTTTTAACTGGTGCTTTTCGTCAGTTCTACTCCCCAAATAAGCCATGCCTGCAAGGCTGCAACTGCAATATTAACAGTCATGAGAGGACCACATCTCAACAGAAACCAGGCCTGCACTGCATATAATGCTACAGTGCTACGTACTGCTCGGCTCTTTCTTCCGTCCTGTGATCTTGTTCGTCTCACAGGGAGGCTCGGGTTGGAAGGGTCTTATCCAAATTCCAAAGCCTTCCCTCTCCAAGATCCTACCCCGTAGCCATTGACATGAATCCATCACCAAACCAGCTTGCTTTGCTGCATGCTCTGCCTGTAGGACAACTGTAGAAGGGAGCCGGGGGTGTTGGATTTAAGTGGCACTTATTAGACCATCTCCACCACAAGCGTACACTTTATAATCCTATTCATTCATAATTTATTCATCTATTTATAATTTTTTGAGAAAAAATCTATTTATAATTTTCTTCACATTTTATACTACATTGTAAATGATCCTTTCCTTTAATAGACACTTTATTTATGTATACTTTATTTTACAGCCGTTCTTGTGGATGATTTAGAGTGTATTGCTCTAGAAAATATACTCTCTTATCCTTGACGAAGGCAAGACGCTTACCTTTTTCATTAAATGGTGGTAATTCGCCGTCCTTGTTGGTTTGCTAAGTACAAGATGTGGGTTAATGGCCAGTAATAGGGTCACAAAGGAGAGGAGAGATCATACCAACTTTAGGTGCATGGAACAGTGGCATGTTTAGCTTTTCGCTGTACGTATGTCGTCCTGTGTCCTTTGCCCTGCAGCCGTGGTGATCTCTTTTGAGAGTTCTTGACGTTTGTTCCGTGCGGAGTAGAAGGCGTCGATTCAATTGCGCTTGCGAACTGTGACTAAAAGATCCACTTAGCAAAAGGTTGGTCTCTGTTAATCCACATAATGCATTTGAGCTATTTAGAATGGCCGTGGTTTTTTTAGATTTTTATGTTTAAGCGGCCGAATGGTTAAGCTGAAAATGTAGAGCTCTGGATTCTACTTGAAACCTATGTTCAAATGAGAATCAGATCCCCTGGAAATCTGGAGGGAAGCATTGGTATACAGTTAACTTTAGAAGCTCTAGAGTTAAAAACAAATGCTATAAAACTAAAAGAATATTCGTTTTGCTTCCTTTTTATCTCTCCTTTATTCTTTTTTTCTCCCTCCTTTTTAGGCTCTGTTCTTTTCAGCTTAACAACTCAACGTCTTAACAGCTTAACGACTTATCTAAATGTTTTGAGTTTTTTTAGTTCATTTTTCGCTGTTCTGAAGGTGGGTCCTAACGCTTCAAAAAGCAAGTCAAACGAAATGAATCCGAATCTCGAGACTATCTAGAGAAGCTCTCAAAATACAGTCATTTCAGCCGTTCAGATCAGCTTAAAAGAACAGGGCCTTAATCACTTTTTCCTTTCATTTACTCTCCTTCCATTATTTCTCATTTTCGATTCCTCTCCTCCGATTCTTCCTGTTGCTTCTCCTCACCGTCGATGGCAGGCATCACTATAGGAATCTGAAGCTTTTTCATTCACCAAATCAACATATTTTTGTCTTTTTAGATTCGTTAATTAAAAGTTGACAAAAATAAGACAAGAGTTTCTATCGGATAATGGTCGATGAATCTACGATGGTTTCATGTAGTGAGGAGGGAATACCAACATGACATGTTCAGTGGCCCATCCTGTCGAAGGTTGTGGTGTTGAATCACACAATCATCAGTAACCCCGTCCCAATTCGGCCATCCCCTCTCTCTTTCACTATAAGCATGCTTAGCTTTTTAGAGGAATGGGTCTTGACCACTTCAATATTTCGATGGACCTGGGTCGCTGGTCACGCGTTGGTAAGTTTGTCTATTGTTTGTCGTCCGAAGTCCCTTGGGGGACTGGGTGTTCTGGACCTGGGTCGCTTCAATCGCGCTCTCTGTCTCAGATGGTCGTGGTTCAACTCTAAAGACTCGTCCAAGCCTTGGGCTGGATTTGACTTGCATTTGTCTGGGGTCGAGCTTGCCCTCTTTAGGGCGGCAACGCAGATCATAGTGGGTGATGGCCGCATCACCTCTTTTTGGAACGTCGACTCTCCTAGTGCCATACCTCTGCAAGCGAGCCAAGCACCGCAATAGCTCCGTGGCCCATCTTCTTCCAAACCATCTTTGGCTTCGGCTTTGCGGGCCCATCTCATCGGCGACCCTCTTCGTGGAATGCATCCTCCTTTGGAGCAGGGTTCGTCAGGTTACCCTTTCTGATTCTCTAGACGACATCCTATGGAGGCCTTCACCCACTGGGCAGTCTGGGCAATACTCTGTCAAGTCGGCCTACACCCAGCAATTCTTTGGCAGCGTGGTTCACCCGCTCGCGAGAGCTATCTGGTCGGCCCAGGCTCCAAACAAGTGCAAGTTCTTCGCCTGGACAGTGAGTCATTGTCGCATCAACATTGCGGACCTCCTTGCTATCAAGGGGTGGCCCCATCATCAGGCATGCTGCCTTTGCAACGGGCCTCCTGAAACTATTGATCACCTTTGCAGAGCTTGCAGCTTCTCTACCGCCGTTTGGCTGGCCTTGATGCCTCTGGACCCTCCTCATGTTGACCCCACTGGCTTTTGTGACTGGTGGCTCCTTCGGCAGGGGGGACTTCCTAGAGCCATTTCTCGTCCTCTAAACGACCTTATCATCCTTACTATCTGGAAGATCTGGAAGGAACGAAACAGGAGGATTTTCATGGTCGATCCCTCCCGGCTTGCCAAGTCGTTGCCCGCAAAAATGAGGGAGTCGCCAACTGGACCGCAGCTCAGGCCCCCCTCCCGTGTTAGTTGCCCCTACCCTGTAATCCCTCGTGTATTCTCCATCTTCCCCCCTCTCTCCTCTCTCTTCTGCGCTTTGTAAATTTATACAGTGTCTCTTCTCTTTATTGATTTGGCAGCGCTCTTACCCTTTAGCTCAAAAAAAATATTTCGATGGACACTCCTGCCTCCAATCTACACATAATAACCTGAACATGAACCAAACAGGATGACAAGCTTTTCATTTTTGTTGTTTTTAACTGGTGCTTTTCGTGAGTTTTTTTTTTGATTTTTTTTTGAGAGCCTCTTACGGGGTACAGCTGTAGTATCTGTTCTGAGAGTGCACACACACCCCCACGCACACACATATTTTCATTTTTGTTGTTTTTAAGCAGCAGCGCTTGCCAACCGAGCTACGGCTCGTCCTCGCTTTTCGTGAGTTCTATACTCCCCAAATAAGCCATGCCTGCAATGCTGCAACTGCAATATTAACCGTCATGAGAGGACCACATCTCAACAGAAAGTCGGCCTGCACTGCATATACTGCTACAGTGCTACATACTGCTCGGCTCTTTCTTCCGTCCTGTGATCTTGTTCGTCTCACAGGGAGGCTCGGGTTGGAAGGGTCTTATCCAAATTCCAAAGCCTTCCCTCTCCAAGATCCTACCCCGTAGCCATTGACATGAATCCATCACCAAACCAGCTTGCTTTGCTGCATGCTCTGCCTGCAGCAGAACTGTAGAAGGGAGCCGGGGGTGTTGGATTTAGGCCTTGTTTATTTTGGATTAATGTTGAGTTGCGTTTTACTGTAGCACATTTGTGACCCATTCGAAATGCGTTTTAAAAAATTCACAAAATTATGAAAAAAATATTTTGCGAACTCTAAGAAGAACTATTTAAAACTCCACAAAAATAACTACAAAATATTACAACATTTGGCCTATACAAAAATAACAAATTTAATTTAATTTAATTTAATCTAATATGAAACAAACAAGGCATTAGTGACACTTAGACCATCTCCACCACAAGCGTACACTTTGGTTTGTTTCAGATTAATGTTGAGTTGTGTTTTACTGTAGCACATTTGTGACCCACTTGAAAAAGGTTTTAAAAAATTCAAAAAAATATGAAAAAATATTTTGCAAACTCTAAGAATAACTATTTAAAACCCCACAAAATAACTACAAAATATTACAACATTTGGCCTATACAAAAATAGCAAATTTTCATTTAATTAATTTAATTTAATCTGAAACAAACAAGGCCTTTGTAATCCTATTCATTCATAATTTATTCATCTATTTAAAATTTTCTTCATATTTTATACTACATTGTAAAGGATTCTTTCCTTTAATAGACACTTTATTCATGTATACTTTATTTTACGGCTGTTCTTGTGGATGCTTTAGAGTGTATTGCTCTAGAAAATATATTCTCTCTTATCCTTGACGAAGGCAAGACGCTTACCTTTCCCTTTTCATTAAATGGTGGTAATTCGCCGTCCTTGTTGGTTTGCTAAGTACAAGATGTGGGTTAATGGCCAGTAATAGGGTCACAAAGGAGAGGAGAGATCATACCAACTTTAGGTGCATGGAACAGTGGCATGTTTAGCTTTTCGCTGTACGTATGTCGTCCTGTGTCCTTTGCCCTGCAGCCGTGGTGATCTCTTTTGAGAGTTCTTGACGTTTGTTCCGTGCGGAGTAGAAGGCGTCGATTCAATTGCGCTTGCGAACTGTGACTAAGGGCCTGTTTGAATCCCTTAGCAGCTAATAGTTAGCAGCTAATAGCTAATAGCTGGCTAACAATTAGCTGCTAACAATTAGCAGACCCTCTGTTTGGATCCATTAGCAGTTAGCTAGTTGGATAGTTGGCTGTGAGTACAAAATTCCCATGCTACCCTTGGTGCAAAATTCGAGAAGGTGGGGAGAAGGAATAAAGTGAGGGCAAAACAGTCTTTTCACCATCTATTAGCACTTGTTAGCACTTGTTAGCAGCCCAAAACCTGCTAATGGACTAATTGTTAGCAGCCCAACCTACTAACAGTTAGCAGCAAATTAGCAGGGCTTGTTTGGATCCCTCCCTGCTAATTTTAGCAGCTAATTGTTAGTGCTAATGGATCCAAACAGGCCCTAAAAGATTCACTTAGCAAAAGGTTGGTCTCTATAGTACATAATGCATATGAGCTATTTAGAATGGCCGTGGTTTTTTAGATTCTTATGTTTAAGCGGCCAAATGGTTAAGCTGAAAATGTAGAGCTCTGGATTCTACTTGAAACCTATGTTCAAATGAGAATCAGATCCCCTGGAAATCTGGAGGGAAGCATTGGTATACAGTTAACTTTAGAAGCTCTAGGGTTAAAACAAATGCTATAAAACTAAAAGAATATTCATTTTGCTTTTTTTTCTCTCCCTCCTTTTTAATCACTTTTTCCTTTCATTTCCTCTCCCTCCATTATTTCTCATTTTCGATTCCTCTCCTCCAATTCTTCCTGTTGCTTCTCCTCACCGTCAATGGCAGGCATCACTATAGGAATCTGAAGCTTTTCATTGACTAAACTTATTTTCATCGACCAAATCAACATATTTTTGTCTGTTTAGATTCGTCAATTAAAAGTTGAATAAAATAGGACAAGAGTTTCTATCGGCTAATGGTCGATGAATCTACGATGGTTTCATTTAGTGAGGAGGGAACGCCGACATGACATGTTCAATGGCCCATCCTGTCCAAGGTTGTGGTGTTGAATCACACAATCGTCAGTAACCCCGTCCCAATTCGGACATCCCCTCTCTCTTTCAATATAAGCATGCTCCGCTTTTTAGAGGAATGGGTCTTGACCACTTTGAATATTTCGATGGACCTGGGTCGCTGTCCACGCATTGGTAAGTTGGTCGATCGTTTGTTGTCTGAAGTCCCTTGGGGGACCGGGTGTTCTAGACCTGGGTCGCTTCAACTGTGCTCTCCGTCTCAGATGGCCATGGTTCAACTCTAAGGACCCGTCCAAGCCTTGGGCTGGATCTGACTTGCATTTGTCCGGGGTTGAGCTTGCCCTCTTTAGGGCGGCAACGTAGATCACACCGCATCACCTCCTTCTGGAACGACCGATGGTTGTTCAGGGACACGTCGGCTCTCCTAGCGCCAAACCTCTTCAAGCAAGCCAAGCACCGCAATAGCTCCGTGGCCCATCTTCTCCGAAACCATCTTTGGCTTTGGCTTTGCGGGCCCATCTCATCGGTGACCCTCTTCGCGGAATGTAACCTCCTTTGGAGCAGGGTTCGTCAAGTTACCCTTTTTGATTCTCTTGATGACATCCTTTGGAGACCTTCACCCACTGGGCAATACTCCGCCAAGTCGGCCTACACCCTACAATTCTCTAGCAGCGTGGTTCACCCCCTCGCGAGAGCTATCTGGTCGGCCCAGGCTCCAAACAAGTGCAAGTTCTTCTCCTGGACAGTGAGTCACCGTCGCATCAACACTGCATACCTCCTTGCTATCAAGGGGTGGCCCATCATCAGGAGTGCTGCCTTTGCAACGGGCCTCCTAAAACTATTGACCCCAGTCACTCAGTGGCGGAGACAGCCCAACTGAGGAGCCTGGGCCCAGGGTGGCTGGGCCTTGGCTCCGCCCAGTTGGGCCCGGGCCACTTGCCACAAATATGCTGAAAAATGAGCTGGGCCGGCATATATATATATACCTTGCTATTGGGCCAGAGCCCAGGCCTGGGCCCAGGGTGGTCGGGCCCTGGCTCCGCCACTGCGGTCACTGGCTTTTGTGATTGGTGGCTCCTTCGGCAGGGGTGGCTTCCTAGAGCCATTTCCCGTCCTCTAAATGGCCTTATCATCCTTACTATCTAGGAGATCTGGAAGGAACGGAACAGGAGGATTTTCCATGGTCAATCCCTCCCAGCCTGCCAAGTCGTCGCCCGCATAAATGAGGGAGTCGCCGCCTGGACCGCGGCTCATGGGGCTCCCACTCCCGTGTTAGTTGCCCCTACCCTATAATCCCTCGTGTGTTCTCCATCTTCGCCCCTCTCTTCTGCGCTTTGTAAATTTGTATAGTGTCCCTCCTCTTTATTGATCTGGTAGCTCTCCTTCCCTTTAGCTCAAAAAAAATATTTCGATGGACACTCCTGCCTCCTATCCATTTTTTGGTTGGAGTGGGTGTATTTATATCGTCTATGCTCGCTCCGAGCATAATCATAGGGTCAAAGTGATGTTGGACGATGGCTTTGCTTTCATGTAGTCTACTTTTCCATTTTAATTTTAAAATATCTAATTGATTCTAAATAAAAATACACTTGGAAAAAGAAAAACGAAATGACATAAAAATGTAAACTACATAGAAAATGATACAAAATCATGAGTGGATGGTTGTGTCTTCAACGGGGCTAGGTAGTGGTGGGTGCAAGTGAGGCTGGTTAGGCCAATTACTAACTGAGGATGGGGTAGGCGAGCAACAAAGGTGGTGCCAAAAAGGCCATCTAAAATTTCCACCAGTGTCTCATATAGGACATGTAGCCCGACGAAAATGTAGTTATTTTCATCGGTTATGATAGGCCGCAAAAATATAGTATTGTTATTTTTTATATTTTTGCTGGACCGATAAAATTACTGTTGGCCGACAAATGATTGATGGATCCCTCCGGCGTGAACCCGCATTTCATGATATAATACAAGACATATATTGGAATTTTTTTTCATAGCAGCACTTAGGAAATTATCCAACTTCGAAGCTATTACTTGCACCCTGCACATCCACACAAAACAGATACGCTCAGCGTTCTTGACCGCTGAATAGCCCGGAGAAAAGTAGCCGTGACCGGCGACGGGCCGACATACACGCCGAGCAAATGCGCCATTGATGGGATTAGATATCTCCGTTGCTACGCGCACTTTGATCTGCACCGTCGAGAGATGAACAGTTTGCACACCGCACACAATACAGATGCATACACGCGGAACGAATTGGCATTTCTCGCACGGTCCAATCAAAGATTTGTTGGGCAATCAAATCGAGCGCGCGTACGTTATCACCATTCACCAGCGCATAAGTTAGGGCAAAGAAAGATCAAGGCACGAAGCACCGGCGTCTCTTGAACTGTTGTCGGGCCATAGCATTTCTGATTATTTTCAAATGTTGTCGAAACAGTGTGTTGAAAAACTAAGCTCTTCTTAATTTCCCTTCCACAAGATCTCAAAATCCGTCCCAAGTATTTTATTAATCAGATACATTACGTCTTGACAATAACCTCTAAAAAGTTGTTTAGTTATTTTTTTAAAACTTTTGTTAGCTGCTTGAAAATTCTTTAACTGTCATTAATAAATCGAAGGATTTAGTTTTTCAATCACCCTATCTCGTCAACATATGGAGATAATCAGATACACTACGTCTCGAACAACCCTTAGCTATGAATCCCCGTCTCCCATACCTCTCTCTCGATTCTTCCCCATTTGTCTCAATTCTGACCGCGTGCCTTCCAAAATGGCGGCCGTTGCCTCCGCCTTCCGCATGGCCGGTGAGGGATGTGGTCACTGCCACCACCTCCACCTTCCACATGGCCAGCAAGAGAGGATCGAGGGCGTTGCCGTCTCGGTCGTCCACGTCGCCGGCGATAGGCGGTAGGTGCCACCGCCTCAACCATCGGCGTGGCCAACGAGGGAGGAGGGCGCAGCCGCCTCGGCCATCCGCGTGAAGGCAGCACTACATCGCCCGTCAGCGTCGACGTCACCAGCGAGTGAGGAGGATGGTAGCGCTAGCTCGGTCATCTGTGTCGTCATTGTTGTTCTGAGGCAGAGCAACCCCGAAAAGGCGGAGCAACTTGTTAGGGCTCGCAAGCCTGATGAGAAAAAATTGATCAACACTCCATGGTTGGAAAAGAAGAGGGTTGCGGGGCCTAGCTCTTCCGTGGAAGCTAGACCTTAAGGTTGATATTTGGAGGACCTTTGTTGGGCTATAATAAGGATATAAGCCATATCCATAGATAAACGGGTGTGCTAACTATTGGGAATGACGGTGGATTTGTTCATGCATGCGCAGTCATAAATCCATGAGCCATAAGTTAGCTAGCCTCAGGACTCTGCTCGGTTAACCGAGCTAGAATAAGAAAAAACACTTAAATTTAGGCTCGATGATCTATAAGCCGATTCCGAAAGCAAACTAATGGCGAGCAGCTCGTAATAAGCTTGGAACGAGACTGTCGATCAGGCTTGAGCCCCACGTAGGAAAAGAAGACAAAAACAGATAGACCTCCCCAAGGAAGGAAGCCAATCGCTTTCGCCGCTGAAGAAACGCTTTAACGAACCCGGCGAGGACGACCGGAGCAAAGCCGAAAAGCACGCGCCCGACGGACGGCCCCAAGCGTACAGCCAGCCAGCCAGCCAGCCATTCCGGTGCAGCTAACCATGCATCCAGCGATCAATGCTTGCATGCCATGATGCCACAGCTTCGTGCACTGCACTGCCATGTATGCCTAGCGCCCCATATATGCGGCCGGTGCACCGAAAAGGTAGTGGTGGCGGTGGTGGCCTCTGCGTGGAACGAGAGGATGACGATGGCTGCGTGGGTGGTGAACCGGTGAGAGGTCACGCTCGATCGGTTTGAGCTCGGTTTAAACTAATACTGAATTTAGTGTCAAGTTTGAAATCGAGCTCGTCGAAAGCTTCGTTAGACTTGACCTCGGTTTGATTGAGCTCAAATACAAACATCAATGTTAATACATGGAGAAAATACGAGCTTGATTAGGCTCGGTTCGGCTCAACTCAAATTAGTTGGACTAGTTGGGTTAGAGAACGGAATTGTTGAGGATCGTGAGGCAGGCTCTGCCACCACTCATCTTATTTGTTTCGCATGGTGACTCGAGCAGTCATTCTTCCCTTTGATCTTAAGACAAACACCGAACAATTATACTCATTCAGGCCTCCGATATTGGAATAATGACCGTATATTCAATTTTGTTTCCCTATATTAAAAAGGAACTTACAATAAGGATGTGAAACTCAATGAGTATTCTCGCTATTGGGCCTCACTTCTTCAACTTGCCTTCTCCACTTAATTGCCCTTTCTTAAATAGGCTTGTTTCGCTGGGTTAGTCGCTTATTGAGAACACATACCCCCTTTGCTCCTCCGAGAAGTTTATTTCCTCTGTTGTTGATTCCTTCTCATATAAGCTTAGAGTTTTTTCTTTTGTATTGTGCTTCTAACCTGCCTTGTCCTTTCCTTGGAGTTGTAGAGTTCTCATCTCCACTTCCCTCTTGATTGTTTACTTTCCTTCAGTTCCTTTGGATTAATGGGCTATCTTTGACTACTCATGGGCCCTGCGAAGTTATTCCCTGTCAGGAATAGATGGTAAAATGGTGTTTGTTTGAACTCAGTTAGGCTCGACAAGGGCTCGAGATCAAGCCTAAGCTCGGTGGCTCGGTTTGAATAGAATTGAGCTTGAGACCGGATTCGAGATCGGCTCGTTTAGCTTTCAAGCTCGATCGAACGGAGCTTAATCCACTCTTGATTAGCTCGTTGGGCATAAGTTTTTTATCTATCCCTACACAGTGATGTCGGCATTACAAAAATAAACCCAATCGACAGAGAAAAAAGACCATATGTAAACCAAAAAGAATTGTGTTCTTTGGGACTAGGTGGTTATGTATATGGTATGTTATAGAGGTTAGAATTATATTTCATTATTATAAAAGTTAAGAGGATAATGAATTATTAGAGATTAGGGACTGTTGAGAGCAATGTAACCAATAATCTACCGTTATGCAATAGGGTGCTGCTAGGCAACAGTGAACAGTTGAAATTGTTTTTCAAAGGATTAGCCGTTTTCGGGTAATTTGGAATCGTTTCATATGGTTTTCAATGGTTTTATATAGTATCGCCATATGCTTTCATAATATGTTTCATTATCATGTACGCTGACATCGTCATTGTATTTCGGCTGTATTTCGGATCATCCATTGGCTTGGTCTCACGTCCGGTTCAAACTAGAGAAGGGGGTGTAAGTTTTTTTTTGTACCGCAAATTAGGAAACGTTTTTTTTTTCACACACATTGACAAAACATCCTCCGTTTTTAGCAGGACAGTCAGTGCATCGTTCCCTCTGTCTATAGAAGTGATGACCAAAAGTCTGACATGCCAAAGAAACCGCCTAATGACACTGTAGAACGAAAGTTCTATCTACTCGACCACGAGAGTGAATCCTACGATTACACAGTATCCTTCCAATGCTGGCTGCCAGAGTAACCAGGTATCCTCCAACGCTATACATCTTTTTTTTTAGTCCATCTCTAATAAACTGTTTGGTTACATGTATTTATAAATATTTGCATCTACATATATAAAATCTTACTTTTTTTCTTATGTTTCGTTGCCTGCATATGGTTTTAAACATGGCTTTATGGATGCAAGATTCTTTATGAGCCTAACTTTGGAGAAATACTGAAAATGGGCGTTTCTTTGGATGCAGCGCATGGTGGCCTCGTGCTCTGTGCAAGGGGTCACACTCACTCACCATATCAAGCCATGCATGCGCTGTTACATGGCATGTAAGTTTTTCTTTTTCTTTTTTTCTTGTTTCTATCTTTTTATTAGCATATCCGATTACTGAACCGATTTAAAAAATGGGTTCTTGACATTTTTTCGAACAAAACTAGACTACACCCACTAAACAATAAACCAAAACCGTCTCTGCATCTGCACATCTCGTATTCCACCAGTCTGGCTGAGTCGGACGGGCCAGACTCATGAGAGAAGGCAACCAAATAGCCTATAAATTTTTAAAATATCTCTACAAGTCTTTACATTTAGAGCATCTTCAACACCACCTCTATACCTTTTCTTTAAAACACTACTAACACTATTCCATCACTATTTACATTACAGTCTAAAATATTTTTTCTTTTAATAGCATATCTGGTACTATATTACAGTGGGTCTGCTGCAGATGCTTTTAGATACTCTCTATTCGAGTCTTATATCTTTTCGAGTGTAGAGACTCTTCTAGAGAGGATGAAAATATAAGAAACGAACAGTGATTTAAAGAAAAAGATAGATAACAAAATATAGAGATTCCGCTAGCAATGCTCTAACTTTGTTATATAATTACAGCCGTATATTTACTATTTACTATTTCTATATAAACAAAGTTAAGAATAGAATCACAATTAAACATACCATGAACGAATCACAAGCGAGAAGCTCCATGGCTTATCGTAGCAAAAGGTAAGAGAGAAGTGTTTTTCGTGACCATGCCATGTGCCACAGCTTGTTCATTCGGCGCTACCAAACCATGGACGATGCTAATTAGTGCTAAGTAGAGATTGACATGATATTGGACTAGCTCCCACAAACACAACCACACGCACATGTGAATGTGTAGCTCGTTATTCAGGGAAGGACATTAAGGAACTTGACCCCACATTGTCTTCCCAAGCCCTAGGCCACGCGTCCACCTCCTCGCCGACCACCGCCGCCGACAGCGACGTCCCCTCTCTCCTCCTCCCTCTTCCTCCCTTTCTTCTCTCCCCCTCTCTCCTTCGGTGGCATGTATGTGGTGGTTGTGGCGGTTTGACCCAGATTGGCCAGACCTAGCGGCGGCGTAGACAGATCTGATGTTGATGACTTTGCTTTGGCTGTGTTGCCGGTCGGGGGCACAAGCCAAGGGTGTTGATCGGAGATGGCACAAACCCTCCAGGGCTTGATGGTAGCCAACGACAGTAGCGACAGGTGCTATAGTGTTGGGTGGCGACGGCAATCGTGATTTCGACTATTGGCCCAAAAGTGGTGTCATAAGCCGCTTGAGCGGCAACAACTGTGTGAGCTGCTCAAGTGGTACCAACAACATTCCTTTGTGTCCATCTGATGTGGTGCACGCGTTTTATCCCGACCTCCTCTTAGACTGACTCCTCGCTGTTACGGTAAGGTGGCTGGTTTTTTATCATGTTGATAGCATTCTGCGGTTATGTTTTGGTCAATGATCGGGCTGTTTTTTTCCGACGTTTTTTATCTAATTATTTTAATGAAAATTTAGAGAAAATTTGACGGAAAGAGGAAGAAGCAGCAAGTAGCAACCAACGGAAAGATAGCAGCCGCGACTCGCGCACTCCCACAGTCCCACTGTCCCGCACTCCCACTCGCAGCCGCGGCAGGAGGGGGTGGGAGAGAGCAAAGCATGCGGAAGGAGGCGGCCGGCGGCGGCATTGCTGCCGGCCCGGCGCCCGCGCTGCTCTGCTTCGACCCCAAGCCCTTCCTCGCCGCGCTCACCGTCCTCACGCTCCTCGCCGCCGCCTGGCAGCTCCGCCCCTACCACTCCCTCCTCTCCTCCCCCTTCCCCATCTGCCCCCAGCCCGCCGCCGGCACCTCCCAGCCGTCGCTGTCCCGCCCGCTCGCCATCCACGCCAAAGCGTCCAGCGCTAGCTCGAACGCCTCCGCGCCGTCGAAGCCGGCGCCCGACCCCAACTGGCGGGAGTTCCACGCCGTGGGCAGCGCGGCGGCGCTATTCGTGCAGATGGGCGCGTACCGTGGCGGGACGTACACCTTCGCCGTCGTCGGGCTCGCCTCCAAGCCCACGCACGTCTACGGCAAACCCTGGTTCCGCTGCGAGTGGGTCCCCAACGCGAACACCTCGTCGGCTGCGGTGGCGCCGCCGATACGCGCGGCCAAGACCTACCACATGCTCCCGGACTGGGGCTACGGCCGGGTGTACACGGTGGTGGTGGTGAACTGCACGTTCGCGGAGGCGCCCAACGCCGACAACGCGGGGGGCAGTCTGGTGCTGAACGCCTACTACGGGCGCTCGCCGACGAGGTTCGAGCGGATCGTGGCGCTGGAGGAGGCCCCCGGCGCGTACGACGCGGCCGCATTCCGGCCGCCGCACAGGTACGACTACCTCTACTGCGGCTCGCCGCTGTACGGCGACCTCAGCGCGGCGCGGGTGCGGGAGTGGATGGCGTACCACGCCCGCTTCTTCGGCCCGCGCACGCACTTCGTCTTCCACGACGCCGGCGGCGTGAGCCCCGCCGTGCGTGCCGCGCTGCTGCCCTGGGTGCGCGCCGGCCGCGCCACGCTGCAGGACGTGCGCGCCCAGGCCGCGTACGACGGCTGGTACTACAACCAGTTCCTCGTCGTCAACGACTGCCTGCACCGGTACCGGCACGCCGCCAAGTGGACCTTCTTCTTCGACGTCGACGAGTACATCTTCCTGCCCGACGGGCGCACGCTGGGGGGCGTCCTCGCCGAGCTGGAGCCGTACACTCAGTTCACCATCGAGCAGAACCCCATGTCGAGCAAGTTGTGCGCGCGGGACGCCGACAATCCCAACACCGACTACTCCAAGTAGGTGGCTGTTTCTTGTTGCCCCAGATATACTGGTTTGACTGAGAGATTTGCTTCTTTTGTGCACACAATTGCTGCATTGTTAAAAAAATTGGTATTTTACTGTGGCATTTTGAACTGAAATTGCCGAATTAGGAGTCTTGTATCACAATGTAGCTTCTTGTGTCCTATGTATGGATAGAAAGGTGCAATTTTGGTTGTTAAGTTTCTTGTGATGTTGCTGATGCTGCACTATCTGAGCAAATTGGGGCCTGAGTGCCTGACTATTTCGATGCAGCTTCATTTGCTTGCCAAATGCATCATCATTGTTCTGTGTAGTTTGTATTTTAGTCGTCCAAAGAGCTGTTAATAAGTTTTTGGAGCTTTTGGGCCCATGTACTGTAATTTAGGTTACTAAGTTCTTGTAGTCTTAGTTGCAACGCTTCTGCCCCATTTGACTATGATTAGTCTTAGTTGCAATGATTCTGTTACATTTGCCTATGTTATTACTGAGAATCTAACTCTTCCTGATGAAAACTTTTGCAGAAAATGGGGTTTTGAGAAACTTGTTTTCCGGAATTCAATCACTGGGGTGAGGCGCGACAGGAAGTATGCAATCCAGGCCAAAAATGCATATGCCACAGGTGTCCACATGTCGGAGAACGTTATTGGGAACACCACACACAAGACAGAGCACCTCATCCGGTATTACCACTACCATAACACCATTAACGTGCTTGGTGAGGTGTGTCGTGAGTTTGTGCCAATACCTCCCAAGGGTGGCTTAACATGGTCTGAGAAGACACCTTGGTACTACGATGATAGCATGAAGCACCTAGCGGATGCTGTGCGGGAATTTGAGAGGAAGACCATTGGTGATGTACAAGTGTGAGTATGAAATGACCACAAGAGAATGAACTGATGTATATTATTGCTGTTGGCCTCTCATGAAGCTTGACAAGGGCATCCCTGACGTGATTAAACGGACAAATAACTTATGATTTGGAGCTCTCTGAGCTGAAAGAGATGTGAAGAAAGCGAAGCCACAACCCCAAAGGAATGGCAGATTGAGTGCCACTACAGCTCTAAAAATCTGATATAATCTGCAAAGGTGAGGATTTTGAAACCAGGCATCTCTCCGTGTAAATTTCATTGTTTTATTGCTCGCTCATATACTGTGTATTCCATTCACTTATAGTTCCAATCTGATAAGAACTTTGTTTACAATGAACTTGGTTTATGATCGTCTTCTAGAATTGAAAGGATTATATATCATGATTATTTTTAGCTCCTTATTTTTGTCGACCCCATAAGTTAATGCACAAACCTCTGGAAATCAGCTGTGTTTCACCACTGTACTGGAATAATTTGCAGCTATTTTGAAATTTCGGTGGCCGTAATGCTAAGTAGTATTGTAGCTAGAAAGGCAGAGGGAGGTAGGGGACCGGGAGATGGACATGGTTTGTATGATTTGGGAAAGTAGCTAGGCCTACAGCATGGGCGTGTGGCATTGTCTCCAGCTGCTGCCTTCTTTGTCATGGCATTTGATGTTCTTTGCATTGTTTGGTGGGCCAAATTCTTGCACCAGATCTGTGGATGTGTTAATAGTCTTCAGATCAAGCATTATGTCATTTTGGTCCAACGTCGCATCAGGTTCTAAGGGTCGGTTACTAATTAGCGTCTGTTTGCTCAATATATATACTTTTCCTGCCGCATCTTCTTGTGTATATCCACCTTTCTTAATTCAGTTTTAATACCATTCATGCAGTTGTAATAAATGATTTTAGAACTTCCTTTCTTCTAGGATGCAATTTAGAGCCTTCTCCATTAGTGGATGGAGTTTTTGTACTCAATATTGTTTGTAACAACTAATGACAACTTGAGAACAATATATACGCTGTACGTGGCAATCTCTACATTTATTGGCATACCTGTTGTCATGCAGAACAGCCTAATACATCCAACAGGTAGGACCAGTGAAATGCCTGCTATAAATTTCGATTTGAGGTCTCCAGAGAGTTCTTGGTTCAGGAAAGATTTCCAGAAAGTAACAATGCTTAGTAGATGGAGCAGAAATGGTAGCATGAAAGTAACCTCTGTTTTAAACTTGTGCAAAACTGAATGTTCAAATGCTATGAGCTGAACATCCATATCCATATGAGATTAATTTCAAAGCTGTCATCCACCTTGGAATCAATCTGCAGATAACTGCACTGTCGATGTAATGGAGCTTGGCCTCCTTTACCAGTTCCCTTTGCTAAACAATCAAATAAAAATGCTGTCAAAACCAACATTATTTGCAACCATGGGAGCTCGGCTGCTGATCATGAGTCAGTTGTGTTCATGATCAGTGTCTGCTCTGCCAGACTGCCATCATCAACATAGCACCATGGCACCATCACGGCTGCTGACCTCTGAAGAGCGAGGGTGCCATCATACCAGGTAACTAAACAATCCCACCCACCATGCAAGCAGGAATCAATATATCTCAAGAGTGATGGTGATAAGATCTTACTGTCATCTACTCATCTTTGGAATCATGGTATGCATGTATGTGTTTAGAATACACGTAGTCACGTACTGACAGTACTGTAGCAGCAGCAGGCTGACAGGGGGTACCAGATACCAGCTCAGCCCAACTATTCCCCACGCTACAAGCATCCAAGCGCCCCTTGTTCCGTGTGTGTGTGTGACACAGACACCCAAGCCTGAAATGGAGCTCCCTTTGCAATACCCGAGAGGGAATGGTATCCACCGGAGAGGTAGATTATCCGGTGCTATCCAGAAAGTACCATACTACTAACATATTGCATATATATGAATGAATACTACGTAGATTAGATTGCCGTGATCCATCATTCCCTATCTGCAGGCGTCTGTAATATAAGCTAAAGCACAATATCCCAAGTACGTTTGTCTTAAGATCCTTTTATCGTTCTGCAGAGAGAGAGAGAGAGAGAGAGAGAGAGAGAGAGAGAGAGAGCTCTTCAATTTTTATTGTATGTGAGAGGTGAGACCGTGAGAGAGGGACGGGTGCGAGCACGGGGAGACTTGTGATCCGTGGGCACCACTGGTGTCCGGAAGCCGTTGCGTTGCGTCAGGAGCTTGCAGGAAACCGTTTCTTGACGCTCGTTGCTTGGAGCCTGACCCAAGGGTGGACCATGAGTGGTTTTTTCACAGCGTCAGAGGTAGAAGTGGACATGGTCCGCAGATGATGATATGCCCAGCTAACGAGTGTCAAGTTTTCAGTTAACAACTCACGGGCGCCTTGTCCAGCTAGTGACGATGCCAAATACTGCTGCAATTTATCACGATTGCATAGATGTGAGGCCGTTTGTTTTGATGCCACGATGATAGCGAATTACACTTGTTTAGCCATACGGGTATGGTCTGCGATTCAGATGCTTGTTGATGTGAGTTTTTAAGGAAAAATGGAAAAGGCAAAACAAAAAAGCAAAGACACGCCACTTTTGGCGGAAATTGCCGCATCTCGAAGCATGCAGCTAATCATGCACTAAACCAATCTAGGGCACATGTCAGGCAAATTATCGGGAGAAATGTTTTAAGTGGGAAATCATATGATGCCCATGTTTAGAGTGGGTACCAAATAAATATGTGTACAAGTAGAGTTGCAGTTCAAAATTTACATGAAAACAGTTTTTTGCGATTCTATTTGTCCTAGCATATCACAGTCTCTACGAGCGTTTCCTCTCGCCCTCCTTTACCCCCTTCAACCTTGGTGACCGCATCGGGGTGGGGAGGGTGAGGGCACCCTTTTTCCTCGTCTTGCTCCGATAATTTTGTGGTTAAATCTAGTTTTCTAGTGTTGGTGTTTGTTGGTCATTTTGTTCTCAGTGACGGTGTTGATATCACGTAGCAAGGTATGATAGTTAGTTCTCTTTAGAGAATCTCTAGCATGGTGACTAGTTGGCCTTGGCATCCTCATGGGAGTTTTGGGTATGGTTGGCACTCTTGGTCCCCGATCTATTTGGTGGGAGTTCTACGTTGGTCCTGTCTTCGAGTCAATATTTTTTGAAAGCTAAAGGTCATAATTTTTCCTAAAGTGCTCCTAGACGAGGTTTTACCAGCTTGACGAGAGCAGATCTGAGAAGGATGGTGGAAAAATTGGATTTGGGAGCTCGAGTTTTACCTTTGGTCAGAAAAAGGATGTCTCTCATGGAGTGCGTAAAATGTTTAGTTTTGTGTTTACTAGTGTAAGAACTATACCACACACACAACAAGTCCTTGATATGCTATTTATAATAGTTCTAGTAGGAGGTATTGGGTCATTATGTCGTGTTGTGTTGTGAGCTTTATTCTTACGATTGTAAGCATTTTGGTCTAAGATATAATGAAAGTATTGTGTTTCTATAAAAATAGGGTTACAGTTGGACATGAGCTGTAATATGTAGTGTAATATGTAGGGTAGATTAGAGTTTGAATCAGAATCTATACTGTAGATTATATAAAAAGGGCACTACCAATGTAGTTTATAATGAGTAAAGCAGTGACGTAGGTACACAGAGGTCACAGCTGACTAGCTAAATCCAAACAAGAGTGATAAATAATCAATTATTATTGGCTTAAGATACAACTAGAAAACATGGAAAAAAAACATTTCACTAAATTTCTGGTTTGTCGGGCACCCCTCTCCCACCACAACCCCAAAAGGAAAATGCCAAAAATGTCTGCAGATGCTAGGTTTGAGCCTCCGAAAATACTTTTTTAAATTTCTTTCTCGTTTTACATACGGATTTTTCACCAGAAAGTTAACGAATTTCGAACCTATTGCGCCTCTGGTAATTTTTCGAACCGGCAAGAAAACCCCTGCTTGGGAATCTGATGAAACATGGTATCTCCTACATTTTCTTTTGGAAGTATCTGTACTCTTCGATTTGATCTTCAACTAGCACCTCCCTGCTGAAATGAATGATTCAAGAAAGTCCTTTGAAAAAAATGTGAATTTTAATGGACAACGATCTAGGATGTGTTCAAGATTTGGTGAAAGCAAAAGTTTTTCTAATATTGACTGAGACAAACTTTTGCTTCACTCACCTTTTCAGGGCACTGCCGTAGGTCGGTGAAAACCATCCTTTCAGCTTCAGCTAAGACGGGTCCGACGACAGCATGTATATAATCTGCTCTCTAATTAATAAATAAGAACGCATTTCTAACAAAAAAAAGTATTTTAAGCTCTCCTTTCCCATTTGTAGACCGATTTGCTTCGTAATTTTCAGTGAGAAACGAAGACTTGCTTAGGTCGTCACCATCCGGAGACACAGGCGCCCGGCTAATTGAGCAGCGATGCAACTACATAACGCAGGTGATAATCACTGAAAATCTATAAACTTTTTTCCTGGAGATGACAAGCTAAGCTATTTGAAGCGAGGAAATTTTACGGTATACTAAAATTAGTACCAACAATCCATTCTTCTCGAGCTAACGTCTTATGTTAATTTCCTTTTTTGGGGTTGACTCCCTCACAGATGACTGGATTCCTGTAGGACTATCTAGGCAATTTTGTGAGCCGTTGGATTCCCACCTCTCTCTATTTTCTCCCCCTCCCTCTCTCCCGGCGTCTCACTCTCTCCGCGTCTCTCTCTCCCGGTCTCCCCCACGCGTGCACCCCTCCCCTTCGCTCTCGCCGCGGGCCGCTTCGCCCTCAACTCCCTCGGGCAGCCATGCCGCCCCGCCCACCTAATCTGACCGACGCCTCTGCTCCGCACGCCTCCCCCTCCACCCCTGTGGCCTTTGGCCACCACCCTGGCTGGCGGTGCCCTCGCCGCCGGCCGCTGCGCCTCCTACCCACCCATCTCCGGCCGGCCTCGCGCACCCTAACCACAACAGCGGCGACCCCGAGATCCGCCTGCCATCTATTGGCTCGGCCGCCATCTCCCCCCACCCCCGGCTCCAGCGCCGCCGCCGCCCTCACGAACCCACCCAACCGCTGGGCCACCACCTCCCAACACTCAATCTAAGCCCGGGGGGCACTGGGGACCCCAAACCCTAATCCCTAACCCATATGGCGCCGGTGGCCAGAGACGAGGAAGATGGCGGCGGAGTCGCCAGAGACGAAAAAGACGACGGCTACAGGTACATGTGCTCCCCTCCCTCCCTCCTTCATCCCCCTCCGAATTGCCTGCAATGGTGAAGAACAGGGCAGTCGCCTAGGCGGGTTGCCCCCCAAGTGAGGGTTGCCCCCCAGGCAACTGTCAGGGAGCAAAACCGTTCTTTTTTTTTTTTGTACTACCAAGACAGTGTTAATACAAAAGATTTGACAATCCCATATTTACCGCTCATGTGTCATTGACAAGTTGATTTTAGATGCCTATGTGAGTGATGCAGGGAGTGGTAAATATGGAATTGTCATAATTTTTGGAGTAGGATATATTGGACTATTCTTACTTATACAATGATGATAATAGTATAATTTTAGGGGCACCCTCTAAAACAACTGTTTGCTCCGAATAATACTATCATCCCATTATCTATTGTATTTGCCGTCTTTACCGTAAAAGCGCTAATTTTTGAAGGGATTGTCAGACCTGGCATTGTTAGACTACACACGTGGGCAAGAATAGATAATTAGACATCCTTGTCAGGCAAGGCACCCAGACTAATGCTTCATTCAATGATTATGACCTCTGTCACCTCTGGATCAGAACGACAAGAGGCTGGGCTCGCTCTGGATAAGACGACCGATTGACACTGATGCTAACTGTTCGTGTGGAATTCAAGCTGTTGTGTTTGACCTTCTTTTGATAGGTTTTTGTCCCGTCTGATAGAAACTCACTAGAAATTAAGGTCGAAACTCGAACGATTGACAAGTGGCAACAAGGGTTATTGGCCGGCAAAGTGATTTGTCCTTTGCAAAATGGCTTGGGAAATGGTTGCTCTGACCTCTGTCACCTCTAACTTCTTCTACTCTTTTAAAGGTGGTGGTTCTTGAAGAAACACCAGAGGGTGCCTTTGGGCCTCTTGACTTCGTACCTATGGGCCTATGCTTGTGAAATACTCCTATATAAAAACCTTTTGGGTGGTTGTGATGTTGGGCCTCCATGACAGTGCATGGCGTCGACATTCTGGTCCCAGAAACGGCCCATGCAGTTTATGAGGAATAAATTGACAAACAAATTGAAACGAAACCTTCCTCTAGCAAGCAACGTATTTGCCGGATGCTCTAAAAATAAGCCTAAAAATGTTATCATAGCACAAAATCATGTGAAGTGAAGACGATAACACCAGAACGCAAATTGTATCTGCATCTGTTTCACTTTCCTAACAACGCGTTATTACACCCATGCTCTTCTGCCCTAAAAAGATTACTATCCTAATGCACAGATTGAGGATCTACAGGGACATATAAATGGACACACAGCGAGTGAAAGGCACAAAAAGCTTCCCTCCCAAGTCTACAGGCGAAAACCTCTTAAAAATCAAGCAGATTAGCAGAGCGGATGCTTTGCTGCTATAGCCGTGCTTGCTGCTGAATTAAGGCTGCGTTCTCGCGGTGTCACGGCTAATCCGAGGCGCCGGTAGATAAGAGTTGCTTTCGCCGAGTTAAAAGCACGCGGCGTGTGAGGCGTCCAGCAGCAGCAGCAGGATTAGGATTAAAGGTGAAGAAGTGGCGAACCATGACCATCCACGCGACGCCGCCCACCACATCCATCCTCCAGAGATATCGATCTCCCAGACGATGGATGGGTCAGCGCTAGCCTACGATCGTTGCTGATCGATGCTAGCTTGTCCATGAACAGTGTGGCCTTTGACTCCCTTCGTGTACTGCTCCAGTGATCTTGCTGGTCTTGCAATCTCTATCTCGAGTGGTTATCTTGTGTATATCTTTTGCTCTTCAGCATACTATGGAGATGTCAGTCTTACTCGATCGAATACCTGAGTCCTAAATCTTTTTGCTGAGTCGGATACTGTGAGATTCTAACACTCGTGTTGAATTTCAAGTGGTATTTGGTGTGCTCAATTTTTTTTTAATCGAATTAGACACCCGCACCCCAATCGAACGTTGACACCAGCATCGGTGTCCATGTAACACATGTATGTGTGCAACATAGCCCAAAAACAATGTCCATGTAACACCCCAGCTCCTCTTGAGCCCAGAATGCTACTAACTTCCCAAAATCTATAAAATTTCGATGGCATCTCCTTTATTTAAATGGATATCCACGACAGACAATTATAACAAGAGAACAAATAAACGTTTCTATCAACCAACATTCAATTTAAAAACCTACAATAACCGCAACTCTCAAATATAAACATGACTCAACTATTTAAATAAAACTCAAATGAAACCAATGTACTAGTAACGTGAGAGGTAGTGAGTGCTCAAGTCCAGGTTCTATTTTCTCATCCCCATGCATGATTGACATCACATGTACCTAAAAACCAAATAAAAGCAAGAGTGAGTATTTAAGAATACTCAGCAAAGTATATGTATAAACAACTAGGAAACACAAATACGAGAACTAGAAGATCACTTCCATAAGTTCAATCTCTTCACACTAGAAACAAAAACTATCGTTAATCCAAATACTCCAACCAAACCACTTCTCGTCCATTCGATGCAATGCAATGCACATGCGTATATCTCCTCCAGAGCACTCTGGACTAGCCACTTTTGACTTTCTCACCGATCGAAACGGACTAGTCAAAAGTGACTTTCTCACCGACCCGGATCATATGCAGTATAATGCAACAATGCATTCATCTACCATGCAATTGCCTCACCTCCGTCATAGCACAAACAACATAATCTGACCACAGTTCATAATTAGGCACAGAGCATTAAACCAACAAGACATATTCAATCAATTAGCTATATGTTTAACATATACCTGCCTTTCAACCGCAAGAACTAGGATGATGCGTAGTCGACGTCGATTCCATACCTCCACCTATATATAGAGCATAATAATAAATCTCAAAAGAACGCTATCTATAAGAGCAACAAAGATAATCTACACCATGCCAACAATCGCTCTCCCCCAAAATAGCCCATCTAGGAACAATAGACCTTTAAAAACTAACTCTGGACTAACTTTCCGGACAGCAAACACTAAAATCAACATAACTCCCAATCCGCTTATCCGATTGCAGCGCCCTTGTACTTGAAACGAAGCTAAGACATAGACGCACAATTTCTATAAAATGACAAAGATCTGAATCATGCTCCAAATAGGTCAAAACCTCGACTGAACCCGCTGCACAACATTGATCTACTACGACCACATCCCTTCAACCAAATCCTCCATTACCCACGGTGTTTATCATCTAGGACAGGGTAATATCAAAAGAAACTCGTCTAATTTTGCTTTCTAATCTTGCAATAACAAGAACCAAAACCCTAGTGTCTCCATCTTAGCCATCCAAAACCAGTGCTGCCCCTCTCCTTCCTCCTCTCTTCTAGCTAGCACAAATCCACATACCCTTCTTCTTCCCCATTACCTCCACATCACTGCCCAAGAGAAGATCGACGACGAGTGTCAATCGACGGCGGTTACCTTGTGCACAGAGCGACAACGTGGGCATGGCGACGGCGACAACGCGGCCACGAGGCGGCGAAGGCACGGCGGCACGGCCACGGCATGGCGTGGTGCTGGGAGGCGGCGACACAGCCCTAGACGGCGGCGGAGAGACGGCGCGGCCACAGCAGCACGGCCACTGGGCGGCGCGGCTCCTGGATGGTGGCGGCTCGACAGCGGCGCAATGGCGGCGGCTCGGCGGCGGCACGAAGGATGGAGGCGACGAGGTTGAGAGAGAGAGGTGGCGGTTTGCCCTGGAGGAAAACCTACGGGTTCCACTCCCCCATCCTGCGTATTAATCCCTTTAAGTGGGCCGGGCCAGGACAAGGCCCAACGGGCTATCACAATCGATCCCCGCCGACACTAGAATTTTTAATTTTTTTTTATTTTTTTTATTCGTTTATGCAAAATTACCTGTCGGAATGAAAATTAGACAAAAATAGGCGCCGGACGCACTTTGAATTCGCGACTGGGCATCTGTCGCACGTTGGACGCACGACCGGTTGGTGAGAAGGCGGGCGCAGGAGAGCCAGGCACCAGTCGTGCGATCAATTCGCGACGGCACTGTAGCTACAGTGCGCCGGTACTGTTCATCGATCTTCTTTTATCAATTAACACTTCATACCATATCCAACTTACACGAAACAAATTTCGAAATTCATGTAAAATCCTAAAGAACCCATTTTTCAAACTTTCAAATTTTTTAAATTTTTTTGAATTTTGAATTTCGAATTTAAACTTGAATTTGTATTTCAAATTTTGAATTTTTGAATTTTGAATTTCGAAAATTCAAAGTATGAAAAATGGGTTCTTTAGGATTTGATATGAATTTTAAAATTTGTTTCGTGTAAATTGGATATGGTATGAAATATTAAACTTCTAAATTTTGAATTTTGAATTTTGAATTTACACGAAAATTGGAAGTTTAA
>SPJY01034796.1:19429-46071 GCA_005191435.1 Raddia distichophylla | reverse complement strand
CGAATAAATTTCATGTGTTTGAGGCTGACATGTGAGTCCACGGTGTTTGGATGAGAGAGAAAATGCAAAAATGAATGGAAAAATAGAGAAAAAGATGGAAAAAGGATAAAAAATGACCAGAATGTCACTGGTGGGAGAAATTCGTGTGCACGGTGTCATACATGTCAAGGCTATCCAATTTAATGTCATATTGCTTCAGGCAGTCGAATTGGGTGTCATTCATCGTATTTTCCAAGTTTCAACAGGTTTCACCCAAGTTTCATCAGGTTATATCGAAGTTTCATCCAAGTTTCATCAGGTTTCATCAGAACACGACTAAGTTTCATCAAAACTTAACCAAGTTTCGCTAGTATAGATGTAAGTTTCATAAGTGTCTTCTCCTAGTTCGCATCAAAAAATTCAAAAAGTGAAAAAATTCAAAAATTCAAAAAGTATTTAAAATGGGTTGCTCTCGATTTTAGAAGAATTATGAAATTTATTTCACGCAGTTTGAACACTGTTTGAATTTTGTACAAAAATCAGAAGTTTAATCGGAAGTTTAATTGATCGATCGACTAGCAACTACGGGCTTCATGCATGCAGGCGGGTGACACGGGGTGCGTTGGATTGGCTTCATAGCCGGTGATCCAATGGATGTGGGTGGCTAGCTCGGCGCTGCCTGGAACGTGCGCGCGCCGCCATTTATCAATTATATATTTTATTCATTGATATTCTATGCTTTGTTACTATCCATTGATTTTCTATACTTTATTATTATGTATATTTGCTAAATACACGTACTCACAAACTTTTTTCTTTTGATGTTTCAAGTCATCATGTTGTTTCGACCTAAAATTGTGCAATAATAAGATTAAATCGCACTTGTTAATAATGTGTAACTTTAGTATAGTTATATTACAATTCTATGAAAAATCGGCCGACACTTATTTTGTTTTGAGTTGATTATGTGGTCTTTTTTTTCACCGGTCAATGAAAATTCTAGCTGGTTCGGTATTTCCACCTTCTATATATGGCTAATGGACGTGACCTAAGCCATACTAACTGACCGTTTTATTGCATTTTTTCTCTAGAATCTAATTCTATGGCAAAAAGTTGTATATCGGATACCATACCAATGTCGTAGAATTATATAATAGATGTGACCGATGGAGTAACGGTGAGCCTTCATATATCCTTTCTCCAGAATTTTTCAGTAAAATAATTGCCCCGTTTGGAAAAGAGATCTTTTTGTTTCCTTTTAGAAAAATGAACCCACATATACGACCTATAGTTCAATTATTCAACGCTGCAGAGGAATCGAGATCGATCTAGGTAGCTACGAACAAAGCATATGAAAGAAAACAAGCCACACCACAGAAGAAAACAAGCCACAGATGATCACTGTCTATCTTGGTGACGTCCAAGATATATAATAGTATAGCTACAGCGTACACATAGGTCAGAGATAGATGGTGAAAACACAAAAAAGAAAAAGAAAAGGAGAGGAAAGGGAGAAAGAAACGAGCATCACTCGGGATATATAGATGGTTAAGGGAGAGACATGCTACGAGGCCTTTTCCAGTTTTGGCTTCATGTGTCTGATATGCTAGGAGATTCTTTGCCCCTTAATATCACTTCTTGTTTTCATGACAGCAACAAGAAAAAAAAGAAAGAAAGAAAGAGAGAGAGAGAGAGAGAGAGAGAGAGAGAGAGAGAGAGAGAGAGATTCTCATGAGTTTGGGTGTGTGGAAAATCTTTTGGTTTTGTGGATGGCTAGGTACACACCAACGCGGCAACGCCGCAAAGATTTTCTCGCCGTGAAGAATGGTTGGTCATTTTCCGTCTTACTTTCTTGCTAGCTTTTCATACTGGATTAGAGTGGCTAACTTGATCAGATGCAAAACTAGCACATCTTGTGGGTGATTATGATAATGCATTGTGTCTAGAATCGTGGTTTGATGCATCTGGTTTACCCTATAATCAGAGCTATTTTTATTATATATACATCAGGAAATACTCCCTCCATACTTCAAATAATAGTCGTTTTAGACATTGGCACGATCTTCAAAATACAAATTTAACCATCGATTACCATTAAATTTATCTATAAAATTTATATAAAACATGATATTATGAAAGTGTTTTTCGAGATGAATTTACATGTACGGTTTTTATGTGCTCAGTCCAAATAGTTTAAAAGATATTTGGGGTTAAAGTTTCAAAACTTTGACTTAGAACAAACCTAAAACGACTATTATTTGAAGTATGGAGGGAGTATATAATCAATAGGTCAAGGTTTAGGTCTCTAGGGATAAAGATAATTGGTTTGTCAGGTTTGTTAAATAACAAAATGCTCTCCGTTCCTTTCTACTCATTACGATGGGTCCAGATTATAAAGTCTTAACTTGAAATTATTATCAAAGAAATTCCAACACAAATTAATTAGATAAAAAGAAAAGATCCCCTACATTGATTATAGTGGGACCAATTTATAAATGTTCAGATGAAATTTATTGGATAAATCTCCACTTAAACTACAGAAAAAGAAAAAATATTTGCTATCAATTACAGCGGGAACAAATTATAATGACTATATTGGATCTATCATTGGACTATTGGAGAAATAGCTATCATGTTAATCAGAGAAATAAAATCTTTGATTATTCTAGCTCTAGGTTAGTGTATATAGTCCAAGATAAAATATAAATTAATATGATAAAAATAGAAGTTTGGCGGTTACATCGGACATACATATTTCTAAAATATCATATGATCTATATGTACCAAAAACTAGGATGATCTGATTGAATTAATGGTTAGTTAGCTAGCGTGAGGTGGCTATGACGAACTGCACGATGAGTATGAGCATGGCCGCATGGGCACATCCATGTCGCCTCTTGTGCATACTCCATGCTATCTGTGCCAGCTGAAAATATACAACACTCCACGTCAAGTTGGCCAACTGAGCCACCATGTTAATCCTAAAATACTAGAAATTTTCATATTAGCCAAAAAAGAAATATCTACATTGTCCATTTTTGTGGGTCAGGATTATAACATATCTGGTTAAGACAAAGAATTCATATCAACTAAAAAAGAGAAATAAAAAATAATAGAAACAAGAGTTCATGCCAGATTATAAAAAACAAAGATCTACATTATTGTGGGCCCGGGTTATAACTGATTAGAATAAAACAAAAATGCTTATCAACCATAATAATAGAATTAAGAATCTATACTAGATAAAAAAAACACATATCAACTTTAGCAAAACAATAACACAAATTAGAAATTAAAAATAATGAAAAGAAAAGTCCATGTCAGACTAAAGAAAAGGTAAGCTCATATCAGCTACAATCAAAAAAATTAAAATTGCATATATTTGAAATAGAAAATAATAGAAATAAGCGTCCACGTCAAAATAAAGAACTGAGATCAATCTAGCCGCATAAACACTCGGGACATGATTCTCGCTAATGGGATAGGAGTGAAAATGGATGCAAACACGGTTATTTTTGGACCCTCGTGGATATAATTATTTTGCTAATTAAATTTATATTTAGTTTTTTTTCAAAAGTACCTTTTATGTCATCATATTCTAAATGTACTTTTCTTCAAACATAGAAAAAAAATGTCCTTAATATTGTGTCGATGTGCAAACAAATTATTTTTAAAAAGGGTGTAGTGCGTATAGCGACAGGCACGTACGTACATCTGTAACAAATATAATAGATATTGGAGTGAAAATGCATCCGAACAAAGAAAATAGAAGGATCGATTAGTGGTGGATGCAGCCTGAAACATGCCATCTACGTACATAGCCAGATTAACAAAGATAATTTCAAATTGCTTGCTCTAGAAGGAGATGTCTATGTCATAAGCTCACCGTTTTCAAAGCACAAGTGGAATATTGGAAGATATGTGGTCCTTTAAATAACACTGCTTCCTTCTTAAATGACAAGGACAACATCAAGTCCTATTTTGCAGGTACAATTTCCGAGTACATGCTAGAAATACCCATACCCACCATCCATCCACTTGACGATGACTTGGGCCCCAAGATGGCCGAGTAATATTATTGTGGTAATAGATTAGGAGAGATTATCCAAAGCAGAGAAATAAAAACAACGGCCAAACGAAAAGAGAAAATCTTACTCGCATTATTCTTTTAACAAAGGATAAATTAATGAAACAAGCGCCATCGTCATCGAGCACTAAGGTCCTCATCACATTGTGGCCAATTTCCACAAGCCAAAGTCCCCATCGAACGGCCTGTATTGCTCGGTGAGGGAATCCCTCTCCCTTCTCTTTCTCTACCATTCCCATGCCGCCGCTCTTTTTCCACCCACGTCCCATTAAACTCTCGTATTATATAATAGATCCTTCTTTCGTAGACTTTAGGATGACTCTGCATGTAAATAGATATAGATATCGGATGCTCATCCATTTTTTTTCTAGAATAGATGCCCGTCCATTTATGCCATGCTTAACAGACGAGATATTTTTCGACTCTACGGAGACTAAATTACTATTTCTACAAAGTTTCCACGTTTCAAACAAACAATGCAAGCATTGAATCACACAATCCACATTCACATGGCTAAGATATCATATTCATAGCACGATTTTTTTTTTTCTGCCGCACCAAGATATCCGTGGGAATATTTCATTGATGGCCAGATTAAATAGAGAATGGGAGGAGGATTCATCAGCAATTACGTCCAAGGATGGGCGCCCACCCGGAAAAAAGCGACTGATTTCTTTCTTTTCGGCAGCCTGAGCTATCTTGGGAAAGAGCCGTCGACACGTCTCCTATGCAAACCAAACCGCCTTACGCCCTCCACCGTTTCATTCATTCGTTCAATTCGTTTTTTTTTTTCTCTCTCTCTCTCTCTCTTTTTTTTGCATTTCCATCCCTCCCTCTCGTTGTCAAAGACAAGGAAAAAAAATAGGGAGAAAGAGAAAGCGAAAGCCATGTAAAAGAAAATTTATTTCCTTCCCGCGATATATAGAATTCACACGACACCAGTTCCTGGATTTCCAGAAGCCACGGCCGTGGAGGCGGAGCTGAGCTGATCGAATCCCCTCCTCACCTCACCTCACCTCACCTCACCTCCGCCGCCGCCGTCGTCGTCGTCCCTACCTTGCCAATCCACTTCTCCTTCTCCTTCTCCTCCTCCTCCTCCTACCCCCTCGAGCAGGTAACAATTAACTCACCCCATCACTGCTTGATGCTGCGATTATTGGCCGGGCCCCTCGCGCGGCCATCACATCATCACGTCACGCGTGCTTCCCCTCTGTTTCTGCATTCGTCTCAGCAGCAGAAGGCCCGAGCTCTCGGTTCTTGGGAGTTGGGACGTTCTTGATTGAGCCGCCTTGTGCTCTTGATGCTCTGCTTGCGACCTGAATTAAAGGGGTGTGGAGTGCGGAAGGAATCACCTGGAGCCGCCCTGGAAGAAGGAAGGAGCCCGTATATCATGGTAGATTTCTCTCCTATCTTCTTTCTGGGCTCTGCCATGGTGTAGAGGTAGTGGCATTGGGTTGGGAGGAGGCGGCGGCGGCGGCGATGGCGATTTGGCTGATGGCATGGGTGGGTGGTGCAGGTGATGGTGGAGAGGCCGACGCCGATGGAGCGGACGGAGGAGGAGGACACGGGGCCGGCGTGGCTGCTGCCGCTGCTGCAGACGAGCTTCTTCGTGCCGTGCCGCGCGCACCCGGACCTGAGCAAGAACGAGTGCAACCTCTTCTGTCTCGGCTGCACCGGCGACGCCCTCTGCGCCTACTGCCTCCCCTCCCACCGCGACCACCACGTCGTCCAGGTCAGCGACGTCCTAGCACTCTAACAGCACGGCGCCGTCGTCTCCGTCGTCTCCGGCGGCGGGGGCGCGCTAGCTGATCGACTCACGCGTGCGTGCGTGTATGTGATGTGCGTGCGCGCAGATACGGCGGTCGTCGTACCACAACGTGATCCGGGTGTCGGAGGTGGGGAAGCTGATCGACATCTCGCACGTGCAGACGTACGTGATCAACAGCGCCAAGATCGTGTTCCTCAACGGCCGGCCGCAGGCCAGGCCCGGCAAGGGCGTCACCAACACCTGCGAGATCTGCTGCCGCAGCCTCCCGGACTCCTTCCGCTTCTGCTCCCTCGGCTGCAAGGTGCATGCCTACGTACACCTCAACTCTCTCCCCCTCTCTCCCTCTCTCCCCCAAGCTCCAATTCTTGCCCTTCTCTTTCTCTCTCTTTGTTCTTTCTTTCTTTCTTCCTCCCTTCCTTCGCTGGGCTTCCAAGAGGCTACTTTCCCTTGCTTCCTTTCGCTTCTCTCTCTTAAAAAGTCTTTTTTGCCCAGTGCAACGAGTATAGTACTTGGGTCTAGCTGTGGGGGCCATGGCCACGCGCGGCTGCAGTGCAATGTGTGCATGCAGTGCCCACCCCACCTGAGCCTGAGGGGAAAAGCAGCCGTATCCTATTGCAGAAAGCAGCAGCAGCAGCAGCACAAAAAGCAGCATGCATGTAGCTCTAGTGGCAGTGGCGGCAGCATCGATCTCAGCATCTCGCGGCGGCTTCTAGCACTAGCTCAGCAGCAGCCTCAGCGTGCGTGCTCTCTTCCTCGGACAGCCACCAATGCCCAATGCACATGCATGGCACACACTGCCCGCCTTGCGTTCGTGCGTGCGTGCCCTAGTGCCATGCCATGGTGCAATGCCACCACATTGGGCGCCCTAGATGTACGTTTTTGCTTTTGCGGATACTGATTCCCCAAGGTATATATGTGCATGCCGTTCCATGCACATCGAAGACCATCCGATTCGTGTCAAGATTCATGCCTAGACCAAACTTTAATTCACATTGCCCTTAAATGTTTGTTTCTGATGGATAAGTACACTCTCTCATCTCTCCTAGTTGATTCCTAGAAGAGTTACACCATGAATTCGAAACCCTTCAAAAAGTTCTCGGCTTTTCCGCAATCCAGCCGAGCTGAAAATTAAGAAGCATGAGCCAGACGGAGCCGGCCAGTCCGTCAATTCATAGTTGGTACACTCTGTACAGTGCTTCTCCTGAACCAAAAGCTTCGAGCTTAATCGAGCCGTGGCCCGTGGGTTTCTGGTCTTTTTCTTCTCCTTTCTCCTCCTTCCTGCGTGTACTTTGCTAATGACATTCTACATATCCGTAGGCCCCAGTTATTGCGCCCTTTGAACTTTGGGTGCGTTGGTACGTGCACTGCACGGCCGTTAAGTGCAGCCAAAATCGGTCCCCGTATCTATCGATCTATTCTAGCCCTGCGCCCGGCCGTTCCCATCAAGGCATTAAGCATATATATATGTGTTGCTGCTGCTGCAGAAAGAGACCATGGGCGATTCACTCTGCCAGATTTAGAGCATTCCCTTCACCTACATACCATAACCATGTCCTGATGCCCTAGCTTTAACCATGTCCTGCAGTGTGCCGATGCCCTAGCTTTAACCATGCATGTCCTGCAATCCAACAAGTACTATCAAGTGAGATATTTTTTCATTATATTCATTCATGTTGAATTCTTGGTGTAAGGTACATGTCCATTCATTTGATTGCAATTCCAAATTTGCGATAAGCACTGCATAAAAAGATAGAGATGAAGTGGACCTAGCTAGGAGTTGAAGCTGGAGCTGTATATATAGTGCTAATCTAGTTTAGGCGAAGGCTGCTTTCAGGGAGTAGGTAGACTTGAGACATCATCTCTCAGGATCTTGCAGCGATAATGCACTTCTTTTTAATCCCTTTTCCTTTCAGAGACTGCTGCATTGTGTATATCCAGTTAACCCCTTCTCCTTCCCATCAGAAAAGAGAGGGTGTGCATTATCCAGATAAAGTTGACTTCTCCCTGGAAGCGATGTTCTGCCGAATCACCTTGTCGTCTGCTTGTCGGGTTCAGGTAGATTAGATGTATGCAGCTAGTTAGGCTCCGGGTGTGGCAGTTAACTGCAGATTTCAGTGTTGTTTTTGCAAGCTTTGCCAAAGGGAGAACGAACGAACGGGAAGCTAGAGAGCGATGTGTCTTTCAGCACACATCGCCCATGGTGATCTAGAGAGAGTGTTCTCTCAACATCTTTGAGGGCTTCTTTTTTCCTGCATCTGCATGGCATGTTCCAAACAGCGTACAGCAAACTTGGGGGGAATATGCTTAGTTAATTCCGTTGAGCCTTTCGGACCACGCATTGCCTGACGCCTGCTTTTGGTGCTTGTGCGGTTGGTTGTGCCCTAATTCCTTAATTTCTGATAGTCCACAAGTGAAAAACTAGCTTTCTGCCTTCCATTAAGCATCGCAGAGCTTTGTGGGCTTCTATTCCTCCATTTTCTTGTACCTTGCTATAGGGAGTCCCGTGGAAGTTCTGTACGTAAAATTTCCATGTAGAAATTCTAGTTTCCAAACAATTCCTTTTAGAAGAGTAAGGAGTAGTTATGCCTGATCGTTAAGGTACATTGGAAGGAAAGAAGTTTATTACTACCTCCGGTCACAAAAAATAGTCGCCGTTTACTTTTGAGCACGTATTTGACCATTATTCAAAAAAGTTATGTAAATATCATTTATTTTGTTATGATTTGCTTTATTATTAAATGTATTTTAAGTATGACTTATATTTTTACATATTTGAACTAAATTTTTGAACAAGACGAATGGTCAAAGACGTGTCCAAAAGTCAACGGCGACTTCTTTTTGTGACCAGAGGGAGTACAAGTTTTTATAAACGAAAAAAGAACTTTTTATAAAGGAGGTTTAAGTGGTAAAGTGCTTGTCTTAGTTAGGGATTCACATTTCGGGTGGTGAATTTTCGTCCGCCAACCTTGTTGATGAAATCTGCAAAATTTCATTGGAATTTCAATGACATGCATGGTCGCCCAGATGCTCAAAACTGTAACTAGATTCATCATTCATGTTTCGGGTACCCAAAAAATTCTATTCGTTTGCCGAAATTCTAAATCCCTGGTCAGGTCTTAGCGTGCGACATGATGACACCGCTTACCGCTAGGTAGACGTATGTAGCAGTACTAAAGCAATTTTCATTTCGTCTTGTCAGAATTAAAAAGGGAGTTGCAAGCAGCAGGTAGGTGCTTTTGCAAGCGCTAGAAAATTTTTGTTACAAAAGCTATGATCGTTGTCAAACTGTCGAAGAGACAGCGATCTGGCGTGCTCGTCTGCTCGACCGGTTTGCAGCCAGTGCAACGACGACGGGTGGATGATGAGACGCTGCATCGCCTAAAATTTTTTCTCATGTCTTCATCAGCTCACTTCACTGATTCCTCCGAAAGCTACTCTTGTGGCCAAGAAGAAAAAAATTCTGACAGCTAGCTGCACCTGCTCGCACACTCGCGCCAGTGCATTGATTTTACACCCACAGTGAGTTAATCGCTGACGCATGCTTGTATCTGCTCTTTGATGCGGTCTCTCTTTCAGCTCGGAGGGATGCAGTGGGACCCCAGCCTGACGTTCGCCATCCGGCCGAAGCGCGGCGCCGACTCCGGCGACGGCGGCGGCGGCGGCTACGGCTCCGACGACTCCTTCAGCCCCAAGAAGCCCCGGAAGGCGGCTCTCGAGCTCGGCCGGTTCGACCGGGGCATCGTCCGGTGGTCCGACGACGAGGGCAGCAGGTCCAATGCCGGCGGCGGCGGCGGGCGGCCGATCACGCCGTCGACGCCGCCGATCAACCGCTGCCGGCCGTCGAGGAGGAAGGGCATCCCCCACCGCGCCCCGTTCTACGGTTAGTCGACACACCAACGATCGAACCCTGCATAATGTGTGTCAGGTCTGATGATTAGTGAGGTGACGGTCACAAGATATAGGTATTAGCTAGCCTGATATATATGTGTAGTTGTATACATATACTTACTTACATACGTACACAATAATGTAGGTGAAGCATATGTGTACATATGAAAGTATATTGGCAAAGGTTGTCAAAGCTATAAGGCTAAGGCCATGCGGGGCCATGGTGTGGTGGCCTGCTTCATGTAGACATAAGTTAAAAAGAAGAACAGGGTTAAGAATTAAGATAGAAACATAGGTAGGGTTTTCAGTTTAGGTCGAGATCGATATGTGAAAAGGGGTTAATAATCGTCATGTATTTGTCTCGAGGTTTGTAGTATTCTGGCTGTTTGCCCCCCACCCAATGCGTTTATTAGCGTTGTGGTGTATAGCTTTCAAGTTTTCAGGCTCCTTTCAGGAACTTGATTTGTATAGACAGTGTATGTTGCTTAATTTTACTGGGAGGAAAAAAAAGAAAAGAAAAAAAGAATGCTGCATAATTAAGCTTGTGCTATGTAATTGTAATAACTAACCTATGTTCAATGTTCACGCTGCATATCATATCTGCATGCAACTTTGCAAATATGTTATTAGCATATCGTTCTTTTTTTTCCCTATAGAATATATGTGTGACCTTTCGTGATCAAATCGATTGCGCGTCTAATATTGCCTTCTGCTGGTGATGTGCTATAAGCTGCATGCTTGCTTCTGACAGTAGTAGCTACCAGTGCACATCATCATGTAGACTAGCGCTTCAACTCTAATCCATGGAACAAACCCTGAACATCAGGGCAGAAAACGATGCTGTGAGCATTAACAAATGACGGGCCAGCCGACATCGCATAGCGGTGCTGGTATCCGCCCTTGTCAAGGCCATTCCTGCAACAGCATTGACACTGTCAGGAATTTGATAGTTGGCCTCATCGAACGTCGGCTTTCTGGAATTTTTTTGGTATCAGCGAAAATATTCTTTCAGGAAGAATCCTTTTTTTGCCAAAACTAAAAACATCAGATTAATTTTCTTAAAAATTTGAACTTTGACCTTTTTTTGGTAAACTTAGATTTGTATGTAAAAAAATATCAGCCAATAAAATGGATTCTCGCGGGCTCACGGCTATATCAGACTCTCGCCGCTGAATTTTTCTCAAGCCGATCATCAAAACCATCGTCCCGGTCCGGCTAGCTGCCATTGCTCTACTGACATAACACATGGGCGATTGGAATCTAGGCCAGGGTGGAGAGAGATGCTGCACAATTATAGCATCGACTTTGCTTCCTGCCAATCGTCTGCCGCCGCCGCCGCGCGCTCGCTGATGGCTAGGCCCGTGGAAGGCATAGACACGGACAGGCGACTGCCGTCAAGCCGCTCCCTTCTAGCATTGGGCGCTAGTTTCCATGGTTCCATGGCACAAGTAGTTTATGCCGAGCAAGAAGCTGGAATAATTGAGTGATGGTGATGCTGACGACGAAGCACTTGTTTTCTCCCACCGGCAACACCCACTGCAGAGAGTAGGAAGAGATGGGATTGGGATTGCAGCCTCGCGGTGCATTAGATGACAAATATGACCGAACCAAACGTCTTGGTCACGGACGGGATCATGGGCATATGGGGCTAGCGATCAGAGAATCCTGACGCGAGCAAAACTGCTCCAGAATTCTTGCCTTGTGTGCGCACACTAATGGAGCCTTCAGATCACAGGCATACATTGACATATGAGCACCAAACCCTAAATCTAGAAATTAGATCTGATAATATTTTTTTTAAGTATAAGTATGCACAAAAACATTGTATTTTTATTACATATTTGAATTATAAGCATTTATCAGAATTTGTACATTTTTTAGTTTTCTGAGCTTCTTACAATTTTCTACAATTTATTATTTTTTCAAATTTATTTTCTACAGAACTCTGTTGACTAGCGCGTCAGTCAAAATTAGGATGTTTTCATGTTGGTGGTATTTTGTTTGGTATAAGAAATAAAACTCGAACAATAATTGAAGGAGGCAAAATGAACTTTTCCCTTAAAAATAAAATACTACCAAATGGAATACTGTAGTGGAAGAACTCCACCCTTCCTATCCTGAGGGTCGTTTGTTCAACTCACAACATTATCATTTTTTATCATATTTATGTCCTTTTTTGAAATTCAATTTTTCCAAAAAAATGATTCGATAATCCTCAATTTATCAAATATATTGGTCCTATATACCGGCGGGTTCTGGTAAAATTTGGATGTCGGAATATCAAATCCCTGATCCATACTAATATGTGAACTTTTCTATTGCTCGTCTTCTTTGTTCGACATGAACCATGTTTGTATCTACACTAACATATTGTGTTACCACCACACCCAACCATCATGGAGAAAAAAGGCCACATCCATGCAATGAAACCAAATGAACCACCAGAGAAGGGAGAGATATAATAGCTCAAATATGAAAGTGTAGAGAGAAACAGGGGCTTTCGAAACCTTGGAGCAAGCTGAAGTGCTTTATTACAAAATTATATGTGTAATAGACCTATCTAAAAAAGTGTGTGACCTTCTTTAGGAGTTACCTCCCATGCTATCGATAAATAACATGCATGACAATGATTAGAGATAGTTGATGTCTCAATCATTGTACATGTTCTAAGTACTCACTCTGTTTTTTGCATAAAACTTCTAATTTGAATGATGTTGTTTATAAATTACGGTGTGCTTGAAATTTATTGAGGTTACTTGTCTGGCCTTATTTATTACAGGATGTTCTTACATGCATTGATAAAATAACTATCACATGATATTCTCTCTCATATTCTCAAGGTATTTATTATATGGTCATTTTTTCTTAACTTTATATTGATTTCACAACTTTCTTATATGAAAGTGTTGAGAGAGAATGATGAGGACATCATTGATGAGGTTTAAGAAGTCCCCGACCACCGGGCCCAAGTCTAGAGGACGTCGAAGTTGTTACCGAGTCCGGTTCGGACATCCAGAACCAGTGCACCTTCAAATGGACGTCCAGATCACATACGACTTTCACATGAGGCAAATAAGGACTCTACGTAAACGGATCCGACCACGCCTCCAAATTCAATCCAAGTCAACAGGAATCACGAAAATAAGCTGACGGACAGAAGCTTTATGGCGCTGCGTCGCCGTATTTTTTGGTCCAAAGCCCGTGTACCCCTAGGGTCACGGTTTGTGCATGCGTGGGCACCTGTTTGGGCGCCGTCCCTCCTCTGGCCGCTGTCCTATATTATAAGTTTCCTGCTGTGCTTCGTTTTAGTTGGGTTTTATTTAGTTGATTTCGTCACGGTTGTGTGGGATTTCGCCTTGGTCTTCTTGTGTCGGCTAGACCAATAGGAATAAGTTTCTGCACCCCATTATCTTTAATCTATATTCGCAATTATGGTTGCTTATCTTGTGTTCTTGCCCGTTCTTCAGTTGCCTGCAGGAACCGTCCTCCATGGACAGGTCGATCGTTCCTCTGGTTCGGTCGATAACAATCGTCGTGGTGGTTTAGCGATCGCTGGTATTTTTTAGTTCCTTGCGGAGTTGGAAGTTGGATCGTTTAGGTCTCTGTGACATCTACCGATTTATCCTTACCATCTCTCACCAGAAGATCAGGACCCCGCGTTCGCGCCCATCAGGTATCCTCTGGCCGTCGCCCTATATAAGTTTCCCGCCATGCTTCGTTTTAGTTGGGTTTTGTTTAGTTGATTTCATCACGGTTGCGTGAGTAGGGCTGGAACTTTAGCTCGAAGCTTACGGGGGGGGGGGGGGGGGGGGGGGCGACGAGGCGTGCCGGAGAAGCATCCTCGCCACCGCCGCCGCCGTCGTTGCTCTGCTGACGAGGCACAATCAGGGAAGGACATGCGGTGGGCGGCTCGACCACGGCCGGAGGGGGGACGGTGTCGGGGTAGCCCAACCTCCAGAGGTAGGGGGTGGCGACTGGAGCACCACCGCCGACGCGAGCCGTAATGGCGGAGAAATCCTCGACCATCTCCACATAAGGAGACGGTGGACGGAAGCTCGCGGAGGTCTTGGCCTGGGTGCACCGGCAAATCGAGCAGGGCTGCCGTCATTGGCGCGGCGAGTCTCCATGTAGGGGGAAGGCTCAACAATCTCGAGCTCCACCTCGAGGGGGATGGCAGCTAGGTCGTGAGTCCACACCCAATCACGGAATGTGGAGGTGTCCAGGCGAAAGCGAGTGGTGTCGTGGACGATGTCGAGGCGGCCAGCTCCGGCGAAAATGCGATCGACGACGTCGAAGGACCACACGTGGAAGGGGAGGCCCTCAATGAAGACGAGGACCCTGTACCGCACGGCAGCCAGCCCCCCTCGGCGTGGATATCACTGGTGAACCTCGAGATGGCGAAGTGGCGGCCATTAGAGCGAAACGATCGACGAGCCGCGAGTCGGGCTTGCCCCGGTAGCTTGAATCTCGCAAGAAACCGCAGGTGCGCGAGGTGTGTCACCCGGATGTCATACAACGGGATATCCGCGTAGGTGCTGAGTTGCTGAGCCACAAAGGCGGTGCTAGGGTACGGCCCTCCGGTGATGGTGACAACGACCCCCTGCCTGTGGAGCTCGTCCGCATCGAGGCGCATGGTCGGCGAGGCCTCGACAGAGACGCGAATGGACGTAGGGCGCAGGGGCGCAAGGGGGAGCGTTGCGGTGGAGTCATGGCACCGGGTGTAGGCGGAGGGGGAAGGAAGGCTATGTGGGGCACAGTGGCTGAGGGGCAGTGTTGAGTTGTTTGGGCGCGCCGGTGGGGAAGGTTTGCCGCACGCCGGCTACAAGAAGATGCTGTGTGGCCCGAGCGGAGGCAGGAGAAGCACCTCACAGGGTCGCGGCATGAGTTGGCACGGTGGTCACTGGCGAAACATCAGAGGCAACGCCCTTTAAGAGAGCCGCGCATGCGGAGAAGACGGGCATTGGCACCGGATTTTAATCGGGTGGTGGATGGAGTGGAAATGGGCAGAGCACGGCGCCGACGCCTCGATCTGATGAGCTGCCATTGCGATGAGGGTGGCGCGTCAAAGCGAGGAGGAGCAACGGCAATCGAGCGCAGCCTAGGCCGTCGCCAAGGAGCCATGAATGTCAGTCGGTAGGGGAAGCAGAGGTGCAACGGTGCGCGGAGGATGGTGGTTGTATGCACCAGAAGAGGAAGCATTGAAGGCGGCGACCTCGGCGTAGGACCTCCGCAACCCAACGTCAGCCGGCAAGGGGGAAGAGCTGGGGCGATGCGGCGAGCCGAACCGAGACGAGCCGAGCCCAGTTTCCAGCTCGGACACCCTGCCGAGCTCGGCACGGCTCGGTAACGAAGCAAGCCGAGCCGAGCAAGAGGCTGGCTCGCTCGAGCTCGACTCGTTTCCACCCCTATGTGTGAGATTTCGCCTTGTTCTTCTTGTGTCGGCTAGACCAACAGTTGCAAGCTTCTGAACCCCATTATACTTAATTTATATTCGCAATTATGATTACTTATCTTGTGTTCTTGCTCGTTCTTCGGTTGCCTGCAGGAACCGTCCTTCGTGGACAGGTCGATTGTGCCTCTGGTTCGGTCGATAACAATCATCGTGGTGGTTTAGCGATTGCCGGGATTTTTCAGTTCCTTGCGGGGTTGAAAGTCGGATCGTTTAGGTCTCCGTGACACCTACTGATTTATCCTTACCGTCTCTCACCAGAAGATCGAGACCCCGCGTCCGCGCCCATTAGAGAAACAGGGGCGTCCGAGACCTAGGAGCAAGCTGAGGTGCTCTATTACAAAATTTTATGTGTAATAGACCTACCTAAAAAAACGTGTGACCTTACCTCCCATGCCATCGATAAGTAACATGATAATGATTAGAGATAGTTGATGTCTCAATAATTGTACATGTTCTTAGTACTCCCTCCTTTTTTTTTTGCATAAAACTTCTAATTTGAATGACCTTGTTTATAAATTAAGCTGTGCTTGCAAATTTATTAATGTTTTTACTTGTCTGGCCTTATTTATTACAGGATTTTCTTACATGCATTGATAAAATAACTATCACGTGATATTCTCTCTCATATTCTCAAAGTATTTATTATATGGTCATTTTGCCCTAACTTTCTATTGATTTCACAAGTTTCTTAATCAATGTACATCATATGTATGTCACTTGCTACATCAACCGTCAAGTATTGCCGCTTCCCATGCATCTACCCTGAGCTTTGTCCGTGTCACCTGACTCCACTTCACTTGTGTCGGCGAGCCTCGACATTTCCGTCTTCTCAGAGTTTTGTTGTGATTTGAGAAGACCTAAACGCCCCTACCAGAGCTAGGGATGCGAGCAACCGTACTTGGCGGCAGTGGAATTGCAATGGGTAGAACAAAGTATCTGGACAGACGGCTACACCCAATTAAATGTTAGGGATGGGGGGAAGGGTGGGCATGGCGGCGGTGGTTCAGTTGGTGGGAGAACTAGAGTGCTCAAGTGGGTGACACCATCCAGGGGTGCTATGGACGAGGACCTATTGGCAGCATGGTGGAATACATGGAGCTGGAAAACATCGAAAAAGATGGAGTAGAAGTATAAAACATGCTAGAATGGATCTGTGAGACCGAGACGAATGAGAGGATAGAACCCAAAGAATAAGAGGAAAGAGAGCGAAATCTTTGCAACTGCGGAAGCAAAACCGTCTGAATTTAGTGGTACGGGAGAGAGCAATTTTCTTTCTTCCACGCCTTAACAAAACCTGGAAACACCTGCGTGGAACCGTGGAAGGAAGGTGACTGAACGGAGAAGAAACCAATTAGCATGCACGTACGACAGTACGAGCAGGCCGGCCAAACCCAACAAAAGTCACCAAAAGATCCCGGTGCTACCTCCAGAAAATGCTGCAGTCCAGCAGCAAGCAGTCACTGCCGTGGATACGCTTCATGCCCAGGAAGGCCAGAAATGGACGAACGGGAGAGCGGAGGAATAAGGGCAGGCGGAGCCGGGCCGGGCATGGGCTCCCTGGAAGGTGCGGTTGCCGTCAGGAGGAGCCAGCCGTGGAGCCATATGGGTTCGCTGCCCCCGCCCCGTGTAACCCGCGGCGCCGGCCCCCACTGGTCTTCGTACCCGGTCCGGTCAGTGTTACTATTTTTTTTTATTTTTGGAGGTTTTTTTTGTGCTCAGAACAATTAAGTGTTGTAGATAAAAATTGTAGAGTTTCGAGACGCGTCTCTTTTTATAGGCAACTTTTTAGAAAAAAAAATCATAAAAAAGGCTTGCTGTTGTATTGGGAAGTGATTGAAGATGAGTATTTTTACGTGATTTTGTGAGGGATTTGATTTGGCATGTATCTAATGAGTAATTTATGGTGTAAATGGATTAATATGCAGGTGATCAAGAATCAAGATCAGTATGAGTTTTTGGATGGACTAATCCATGTGATAGAGCTTCAAGTGGATTGTGGCTGGCAACGTGTTGGAATGCAAGCTAGTGGTTCGGGGGGTCTAGAACGACAAGGAGGTCGTGCAAGACGACCAGACTCGGACTTGGATATCACAACGATAACGTGGATGGCAGACTTAACCGACGTAAGGATTTGAGACTGATTTTTGTAGCCATTTATAGATATTTTTGAAAGTTATTTATGCTTGTAGTTTACTCTCCATTTACACACACAAGATTTCTGTTGGTTTGCCTGCAAGGGGTCTTCATTTTGTTTCTTGTTCCTCCTAGATAGCTTTGGGATGAAAGAGCATCACGAATTGCTAAAGCATACCGTGGTTCCACACAATTAAACATGGCTAATCCTATATTGGGAATCATGTATACTATTAACACCGCTTTTCACTATTTATCCATATGTTTTCCCTTATATTTTATTAGCTACGACGTTTATGATTTGCTGCAGTGTTGTGATAGGGGGTGACTAATGTTGACCTTAAATATGGACTATCCCATCGTTGTTAATATCATACTCGCAAAAATATCAAGGTTCACTCAACCAACTCTCGACCAATTTCTTAAATTCTTAGAGCATGTACATCAGCGTCGGTATCAAGCGCCGGCATCAAGCGCGCAGCTAGGCAGGAAAATTGAAACAAGAGTAAATTGCACTGTAGCCCCGGAAGTTGGCACCTTGTTTCACTTAGCCCCTGGAACTTGCATTTTACTTTAGCCCCCCCTGGAAGTTGGCACCGTTTGCACGGTGCACCCTGAAAGTTGGCACCGTTTGCACAGAACCCTCTGAGCCGTTATATCTACCGTTAGATGATGACGTGGCCATATAAAAAATAGGAAAAAATTAAGAATAACAATAAAAAATTAGAAAAATCATAAAAAATTATAATAATTCAAAAAAACCGTATAAAAAATTCATGAAAACTAGAAAAATCATAAAAATATAAAATAAAAGTTCATAAAAATTTTAAAAGTAAAAACATTAAAAAAATGAAAATCATAAAAAACATAAAAATTCATAGAAATTTAGAAAAAGCATATAAAATATAACAATTTAGAAAATCATATAAAAATCTAAAATATTATAAAAAATATTTTAAAAAGTAAATATCAAAAAATCAAACAACGCTGCCCTCCGACGCGGCGCTGCTCCGACACCGCCCCGCCTTTCGTGGGCCGCCTCCGATGCCGCCCTCCGACGCTGCCCTCCTCTGACACCAAATGAACAGCATGATTTATACAATCCCATGTGGATCATATGAAATCACAGAAGCTTGTTGTATTTTCTGAAATTTGTATGCATAGTTCTTGGTTGAGGGTAAAATTCAGTGTTAAATCTGGCATTCTATTGTATGTCAAATGTATGGCAATTGTATGGCACAGATGATAGCATGTGAATAAATATCGTCTACGTATCTGTATACTTGTTCGTTCAACACCTGGGATGTACAAACATTTCTTTATTGATGCAAATGGTTTGGATTTAAGACATATTAGTTGTAAAGATATGCAATCTGGTGCCAAATTGAGGATCAGTGATCTAATGTATACTTGTAACTTTATGTTTCATGATCTACGTATCTGTGGTTACTGCAGATGATATATTTGTGTCTGAGTGAATTCATGCCTATAAACACAGGCAGAACTCTTTGTTCTGAGACTATCTCGCAACAGTGGGGTTTTAGGGCTTGCTGGTACAGCCTTTGTGTCACAAATTGTTTGCACCCAATTTGAAATATAATGGAGAGAAGTTTAGTCGTTATGCCCTTCTCCTTGTTCGGCCCATGCTTGAATTTTTAAAAGATGACATGTATAAGGTAAGACTTGATCTAATACTATTTGGGATCAGCAATGCATTTTACCTGTTGAGGCCTACCCTTTTAAAACGATAAGGAAGAAGCTGTCCCAGGCCTTTGGTCCTGATCTGAGAACTTGAGAGATGTAAAAAATGAGATATCTTTCTCTTTCTCTTTAACTAACTACATATTATATATAATATGTCTATGAGGTATTTTTACTTCATCAAATTTTCATCTTTATGTTATTCTTGCTATGCTTGTTTCATTTTCGAAAAGATGTTAGCTATGTGCCTATGTAGCAGTCTGAGAGGCATCAGCTGACCAGGTCCAGATTGCATGCCATAGAAGGATAAAACTGAAAAGGGACATTTTTGTTCTCCAAAAATCAAACATATACTTCACTTAATTACACAAGACAATTACAAAAGAGGAGCAACCTGCCATATACAAAACACTAAACTTCCATATACATGCTACCATATACTTCACTTAATTGCATCCAAAACACTGAACTTCCATATACAAAAGCTGCCATATACATGCTGCCATATACTTCACTTAATTGCATCCGAAACACTAAACTTTCATATACAAAAGCAACCAAAATACAGCAACTAAACTTCACTTAATTTCCCTTGCGTGGCTTCTTCGTCATCTTAATCTCCTTGCCTCTTTTGATTCCTTTGCATCTTCCCTTCGAATGCACATCCTTAGGTGGATGTATTTGCACTTCGTTTGGAATTTTACAACCAATGAAATTCTTATATTCATCTTGTCTAGCATGCACATAAAGAGGTATCACTTGGTTTAGAGAAGCCTCCATGTTCATCACATTTAAAACTAAGAAGTCCATGCCTTCATTTGAGCTCTTCGCCTTTTGAATCATATCTTCTACCATGTTTTGCGCTGTTGATATCTTTTTTCTCATCTCCACCACATTAGAATCAATGGGCTTCTTTTCCAATAGGTTGCCTTCCTTGTCATAGACACTTTCTCTAATATAACATATAATAAAAAAACAGTCAAGCACATTTAATAAAAATTACAAGTACAATACACTTTATCTAGTATAACAATTAATAAAAAAAAAGTCAAGCACATTTACCTCTTGCACCTTGTCTCCCATCTTTTCAAAATATAATCCCTTGGTAATTCACCAAGTTTTTCACCTCTCAACACCAAAATGATATGCCGACATGGAATTCCCTTGCCCTCAAATAACTTGCATGAGCAACTAGCAAACATATTTGATGTGCACCACTGAACATCCCTATTTCTTATAGACCCATCACTGATAGTTACAATTTTCCACCCTCAGTTTGTGTAATGCCTATAACATAACAATGATCTCTAGCAGCAACAACTTCTTCTTGGAATTTTTTAAACACCTCACGTGTGTACACTATACTACCTTCTCTCTCCACCGTCCATGGCGTCATCAAAAGTGGTGAACTATGTAAGCTTATGTGATCCGCCTTTAACTTCTCTTGGCGTTGGCATTCTAAGGCTGTATCGAACCTAAGCCAGAACTCAACAAAGCATAGTTTGCGGTGAATGAAACGGTTGAAAAATGAATTTGAGCTTTCAGATCTTGAAGTGGTTCTGAGAATTCCTCCTAGAGGTATGTCCATGAAGTATGCCGGAATTCATGACTCACGGATACGGAACTTATTAGCCAACCATTCATTTCCCTCAAGGCCAAAATCACTTATGATAGCTGCCCACTGCAACTCAAATTCATCTCGGGTTTCTGAACTCCACCCACAAGCCTCCAATCTAGACCAAAATTGAGGGTCATCTCTAGTTGGAAAGCCAACCTTTTCAGGAACCTTTTCCATAATATGCCACATGCATAACCTGTAAATTGTTCCAGAGAGAACTGATCTAATGGCTGCTTTCATACTAGCATCCTCATCAGTTATGATGATCCTCGGAGCTATTCCTCCCATTCCTAAAAGAAAGGTCTTGAACAACCATTCATAAGACTCAATATTCTCATTTGTTAAGAATGCAGCACCGAAACATACACTTTGCAAATGATGGTTGACTCCAGTAAATGGGGCAAAGATCATATCATATTGATTTGTGCTGTATGTAGAATCGAAGAACACCACATTACTGAAATGGCTATATTTTTTCTACTTGTAGCATCAGCCCAGAATACATACACCAACTTGCCGTGGTCATCCACAACAAAATCAAAGAAGAATCCAGAATTTACCTCCTTCTTTCTCTCTAGCTGTCCAACAAACATCTCAGCGTCTGCATTCTTGATCTTCTCCCGAAGGCCCCGATAGTAGTTTTGGAAGTCCCGTCTCGTGCATCCAACATTATCGAACCCACTCTCGCTGACTTGTAGAAGTCAGTATGCCTATGAGGTACCTATGCTTGCTTTGTGACAAGTATACAAGGTATTCTTGGCTCTTTCACTAATTGAACGGTTTGATCTGAGCAAATGAAGCTTATCAGGAGAGACCAGTCCATGGTTATGTTCCTCAACCACTGAAGTTATATGGTACCTATTGTCCGCCAGCTTGACATATATGTACGCCTCACATCCACATCTTATCTCCATAAACTTCTTCAGTTTTTCGGAGGGGTCAACACCATTTTTCTTCCTATAACCTTGCCTTGAACATAAGAACCTCTTGTTCTCGACCACATCAAGCACTACATTTTGCTGGCCGAGACGTACAGAGAAGCCAACTTTATGCGCATACGACCTGTAAAACTCCTCCACGGCCTCAATACTATCAAAAGACATTCCAACAGTCGGCTTTATTCCATCCTCACAATCAAAGGATGAACACTGCAATGTTACACATCAAAAAAATCAAATTATAGATAGGTTAATTTTAAATCAAATTTGAGGTATAAAGGATGAACCCTAAGCGGATGCAATTTTTTTTTTTACCGATGTAGGTAAGATGGATTTCTTTTTTGGTGTACTGAATCCTTCGCCCGGTGTGAGGGGCTGGTCTATTCGATCGTCCGACATGAGCGGCTGGTCTATGCGAATTTCCCAACGGGGCAACGAGGCCAGCGTGACCCAAATCAAATCAGAGATTCCACATGCATACTGCCTAACAACTAGCCCCAAATCAAATCAAAGATAGACCATGCCGCCGGTATCACGAATCAAATGGAATGAAGGGCACATTACCTGAGGACGTTGGCGTCGAGGTAGAAGCTGCCGCCAGTACGTGCACGACGAAGCCACCGGCAGAGACGGCTTCACGTAGCGATCACGCACAGGCTAAGGTTGGGACGGCATGTCATCAGGCGTGATGGGGAGGCCGGCGATCAGCCAGCGTCAACGGCTGTGCCCAGCGTCGGCGGTGTCGGGACTCGGGAGGCGCAGTCAAGGGTTTTTCGCGGAGGAGCTCGATTCCCGCGCAGAGCTCGCCTGGGTCGTTTTGGTGAGCCGGCGGGGGTGTAAATGCAAATATTTGGATCTACCGTTGGATGTGTTTTGGACGGTTGGAATTTTAAATGTGCATATGTGCTGGGCTACTCATGTGCACAGGATACGGACTCGTGTTGGGGATGCTCTTACATCTTTTATATTTCACTGTAAACTTTTTTACCATTCACAACCCATTTCTACTATCGTAGGCCTACCCACGGTGATGGAACCTTATCCCAATCCACCATTGATCTTCAATTCCACAATGAGCATGACGTGAAACCTCCTTTGACTCGGGCATTGAGAGGTCGAGTTGGTTCGTACTTTTACTTTAGAAATCAGCGTGTGAACGACGCGAAGGACGCAGAAAATCTATCAATTTCGGAGGCAGGGTGGACGGTGGACCTCGCCACTTCGGTGCGGTCAAGTGCCGGGCTCAGGAAAATTAATATGGCCATGTATTCAGAGCATGATCAATACTATCTGAACTTAGAATGATGAGTACCGTTGATAAAATAAAATAGAAGAAAAACTAAATAATAGTATTAAATAGTGCTAGGTTTATTCTAAATTAAGTTAGCATGTACATACCCTCAGCTCAGCTCATTGGGCAGAAGGGAGAATCAACCAGACCATCTGTTCTCTTACTTTTCCTCCTCTTCTTTTATGCATTTGATTTTTTATCTTGACGAATTTGTCATCCACCAACGTCAGGAATATCATCTGCATGCTGCCACTTGATGCATTGATCGAAACCACTTAAAAGTACAACCAAAGCCGGTTCGACGTTACTTTTGAAATGAAAAGTTACCAAATTTAGTCACTAAATATGTCAAATTTTGGTCTTGGAATCTAAAACCGGTTAACTCAGTCCCCAAATTTTTAAAACCAAACACAAATGATCTTTTGACTGAATCAACAAGCGTTATATTTACTTTTACATAATTTTATTTCAAAACTGTATAATTGAGTTCTTATTTATTCTACATGCTCATAATTTTTTGTCCGTAGTTTTACCCATGTTTAAGATCCTCTAGCATTTTGTTAGGATATACGCCAATGCAAGATTACGAACGACACCAGAAGACACAATATTTGGTAACGCTGTTTGGCCTTCGCCTACATCTGTGAGGCTTTGATTATGAGCGCTCCTCCTCAATCCATGATAACGCATCATACCGGCTGCATAAATCATGGCCACATGCCAGCCGCTGACCTTCTCATTCCTATACTACTACCATTATGAAGTCGTTCACTTGGTTACACCAGGACCGCCTCTCTTTATATAGTGGAGGCCCGGCTAGAGTCCGACTCTAACTCTAAACCAACCCCGCCTATTACAACACAAAGTCTATATAACCTACTCGTACACATATTCGACACAATACCTAACAAACTCCACCTTGGAGAATATGGTCTCTTCATCTTGAAGTCGTTCCAGCGTTTTGCACGAATCTTGCACCCGGCCTCTGGTTGATTTTTTCGTAGCTCACGTCGAACCGCCCGACGAGTCCACCTCCTTGGACCCACCGCCTTCTGGAACAAACGTCGACTTAGCAACATCCAGCTCAGCAGCTCCACCTGCAACGGTACTCCCTGCACTTGGAATTCACAACTCCCTTTGCGGCATGCGCACACACGCGATGTCGTCCTCTCCTCGATCATCACATTGTATTCTGAGCCACTTTCAGCCACTGCCAAGAATAACACTAGTTCTTTACTTTTATCAGCATCATTTTGTCGACCACAGTTTGCATCGTCCCGATCCGTCCGCCATCTAGATTAGATCCCTGGTCTCATCTAGACCTGATCACGGGAAGCCCGGCTCGGCAACCCGGCCCGAGCCCGACCGGTGCATCGGGCCGGGCTCGGGCCTCATTTTCGGAGCCCGGCGGTCGGGCCGAGCCTGGGCCCAAGTTTTTTCGATCTAAGCCATGGCCGGGCTGGGTCGGGTTTTCGGGCTTCGGGCCGGGCTCGGGCCCGGTTTTTAAGCCCGACGCCCCGGCCCAACCCGACGTTTGATCAGGTCTAGTCTCATCTCCATAATCCGTTCTACATCCTGAACAGATTACTGGCATGACCATTTGATCTGTTCATCTCTAGGCATAAATCACCGCTGACTTTACCATCAGCCAATCTGACCTTTTCGGTCAAATTACCTCACAGCTTTCCCGAACGCCTCCTTTCATAACTGACCTGATTGTCCAGTCCCGAACACCGCGCTCACATCGGTCGTCTTTTTATTCGATAGATTTGAGTTCTTCTCGTCCTGAAGAACAATCTTTTGCTCCTTCTTGAATATTTGTTTGACTCACCTTGTATCCACATCTTTAGATCCAATCTTTGTGTTCTCGAGCAGGATTCCCAGCCCGCCACCGCGCACCACGCATCCGTGCACGGCAAAACATGTCGCACCCTGGCTATCCGCATCTACGCCACAGCTTCACCTCCAATGTCGTGATGCAGCGCCTCCTGCATAACATCCGTTCGCATCACTGCTCCCGCCACTACAGGAATCCGACGTAGGCCGACGTAAATAGACTAAAAGCCGACGTAAATAGGTATTTATGTCGGCATGCCGACGTAAATAGGTATTTATGTCGGCATGCCGACGTAAATAAGCCGACGTAAATGCGGCGAAGTAAATAACAGCTATTTACGTCGGCGGCCGACGTAAATAGTTGTTATTTACGTCGGCCCCACGGCTGACGTAAAAACTGGTCGTCGGGTAGGGGCGACGGCTGGCGGCGCATATTTACGTCAGCCCCGGCCGACGTAAATACATGTCCCCTATTTACGTCAGCCCTGGCTGACGGAAATACAGACTCGGCACGGCAAGTCAACGCGCCATGTGGCAGCCAAAGTGTTTACGTCGGCCTGGCCGGCCGACGTAAATAAGGCATCGGCAAGGCACGGCAAAGCGCCACGTGGCAGACAAGTATTTACGTCGGCCAGGCTGGCCGACGTAAATACTGGAGCTATGCCGCGCGCCCTAGCTCCTGAACATATCTTGCTATCTCTTGGAGAGACTGCTCCTGATCACTTGGCAAACAGTATCTCTCCTGCATGGGAAATGGATAAATTAGTTAGAAATGGATAAATTAGTTAGGCATAAATGTATATAACAATATTCAATACGAACAAAAAATTTAGAGAATTACTCAGAAGTCCACCCACACTCGTTGGGCAACAGTCCCATGCATCCATCTGTAGCAACATTATAATGTGCCCATTTCAGGGTTGGCAGCGTTACCCCGTTGATGACCACTAGGCCAGGATAATGGTAACACAAAAGAGAACCCAGCGTACCATTCACTTGCCTTATACTGTTTGTACATATCCATGCCACATCAATCCATTGCCTACAAATAGTGTACATTATACAACTTGTGAGAACTCTAGTAAATAATTGATGTTCAAACAGACCAAATGTTTACTTATTAATCACCATGTGGCAGGATAACTCTACATGCTTGAGGAACTGCTACCGGGAGAATGGTATTAGTACCTCTATACCAGAAAGAAAAGTAGAATATTAGCTGAATTAACGTTTATTATTAATATTTCAAATATCTAAACATTCCACCTGAAGGCAGGAGCATCTAATCCCTCAGCACTATCTTCTTCCTCATCTTCGCCCACCTCGGCACTATCCTCAGCCTCGTCCCCTCCCTCCGCCTCCACCATAGCCTCCCCCCTCCTTCATCCTCCTTCACAGCCTCCCCCACCACCTCCACAGCCTCCTCCACGAACTCCCTGGGCTCCTGAGAATGAATTGATAAAAAATTAGTACATTTATATTATAAAATTAAAGATAGCACAATTAAAATTATTACCTCTCGAACTACCGTCGAGCGACCTGCTCTAGGCACCTCCTGAGCGACCTCCTCTAGGCACCTCTTGAACTGTCTCTGCCTGCTCTGCTGATAACTCGATCCTCTAAAAAGTGATTCTTGACGACTCGACGAAGACCCATCCTTACTTTTCGATTTTCCAGTGTGACAAAAAAATGATTTCATCCTGGTTTATAAACATTCTATATTAGTATATAACATACTTAAAATATTAAAAAAAGAAAAGAACTATGTGTAACATTTATACTTTCTAGAAGTAATCAGCGTCCACAAGTTCATGTACACCGGCTATGCGTGTTCTCGATAGCTATGAAAATCTAAAGGCATAAGCACGACGTCGCTTTTTCCTTCTAACATTTTCCATAATAACATCCATTGTATCGCCCATTAATTCATGAAGTGAGGACCCAATGTCTA
>SPJY01034796.1:0-19035 GCA_005191435.1 Raddia distichophylla | reverse complement strand
GAGCCGTTATATCTACCGTTAGATGATGACGTGGCCATATAAAAAATAGGAAAAAATTAAGAATAACAATAAAAAATTAGAAAAATCATAAAAAATTATAATAATTCAAAAAAACCGTATAAAAAATTCATGAAAACTAGAAAAATCATAAAAATATAAAATAAAAGTTCATAAAAATTTTAAAAGTAAAAACATTAAAAAAATGAAAATCATAAAAAACATAAAAATTCATAGAAATTTAGAAAAAGCATATAAAATATAACAATTTAGAAAATCATATAAAAATCTAAAATATTATAAAAAATATTTTAAAAAAAAAACATAAAAAAGCAAACAACCAGAAAAATTTAGGTAGACAACTACTGCTAGTAAAGGTGATGTAGACATGCGCATCAGGTCAGGTAGAATTTTTCATGGGTTTTTAATATTTTTTGAATTTTTTAAGTTTTTATTTTTTATTTTTTGAATTTATATGATTTTTTTGTTTTTTATGGTTATTCTTATTTTTATATGGTTTTTTGATTTATTATTGTTTTCTCTTATTTTTTATGATTTTTACGGTGGACATAAATTTTTTTATACGGTTTTTTTGAATTATTATAATTTTTTATGATTTTTTTAAATTTTTTATGGGTATTCTTAATTTTTTCCAATTTTTTATATGGCCACGTCATCATCTAACGGTAGATATAACGGCTCAGAGGGTTCCGTGCAAACGGTGCCAACTTCCAGGGGGCGCTAAAGTAAAATGCAAGTTCCGGGGGCTAAGTGAAACAAGGTGCCAACTTTCGGGGGCTAAGTGAAACAAGCTGCACATAGGCGGCCACGCGGGGCGGACGCGCTGGGCGGGAAAAATTAGCGTAGGTACAGTATTTTGCGGTAGGTGCTAGGATATTCTTACATCTCTTATATTTCCCTCTAAACTTTTTTACCATTCACAAACCATTTCTACTATCGTAGGCCTACCCACGGGCCACGGTGATGGAACCTTATCCCAATCCACCATTGATCTTCAATTCCACAATAAGCATGACGTGAAACCTCCTTTGACTCGGGCATTGAGCGGTCGAGTTGGTTCGTACTTTTACTTTAGAAATCAGCGTGTGAACGACGCGAAGGACGCAGAAAATCTATCAATTTCGGAGGCAGGGTGGACGGTGGACCTCGCCACTTCGGTGCGGTCAAGTGCCGGGCTCAGGAAAATTAATATGGCCATGTATTCAGAGCATGATCAATACTATCTGAACTTAGAATGATGAGTACCGTTCATAAAATAAAATAGGAAAAAACCTAAGTAATAGTATTAAACGAGCGAGGTGGCCCGCGCGTTTGCGCGGCTAGATTTGTTTTGATATATAGTGTTTATCTCTAACTCATAATCTATCTCTAACATATCAGATCGGATTTAGAGTTTATCTCTAATATATTATATCAAGTTTAGTATTTAATATCAATTTCTAATATTTTCTGTTAATCTAAGCCGCATAGATCTTTTTTCTTTGATTAATCTATCCCGTTATAATTTGATTCTTCTTTTACTTTTAATCTAAGCCGTTATAATCCGGCCCTACAAAATCAACGGCATAGATGTTTTATTTTTTTCTTGATTTATGTGAGAATTTATTTGATTGATCTTGGCCGTTATAATTTAGTCCCACCGTTGATCGAACGGCTGAAATAATTTGGATGATGTGGACAAACGTGGTCGCTTCTTTTTCCCCTCCTTTATATATATAATAGATAGATAGATAGTGTTAAGTTTATTCTAAATTAAGCTAGCATGTACATACCCTCAGCTCAGCTCGTTGGGCAGAAGGGAGAATCAACCAGACCATCTGTTCTCTTACTTTTCCTCCTCTTCTTTTATGCATTTGATTTTTTATCTTGACGAATTTGTCATCCGCCAACGTCAGGAATACCATCTGCATGCTGCCACTTGATGCATTGGTCGAAACCACTTAAAAATACAACCAAAGCCGGTTTGACGTTACTTTTGAAATGAAAAGTTACAAAATTTAGTCACTAAATATGTCAAATTTTGGTCTTTGGAATCTAAAACCGGTTAACTCAGTCCCTATTTTTTTTTAAAAAAAATGATCAAATGCCATAGAATAGGAATCAAAATAATATTTTTCTTTATCTTTAGATAGCTTCTTTAGGGGCGTCTCCCATTGTGGGATCTCTTTGTCTATGCATGATCATACCGGGGACGGACACGAATCCTCTGCAGTTACTTCATGTTATACAGTTAGGTAATTGACACATGAGCTTCACGTGTCCTAGATTCACATGTCCGTGATCCAACTATAAGAGAGGAAGGAACTGCAGTGCATGGGACGGGCAGCTGAAGCAGCGAAAACCAAAGGCGCAACCGGGAGCAGAAAACACCGGCCTCGCTCGGTCCGACTGAACCTGCCCCTCGGGCTGTCCGGAAACGTGCGTACGGTGTAATAATCCTCTAGAAACACAGCACTCGTCGTTTTCGTCGAAACACTATTGCCTGCAGTGAGGCTGTGATCCGTGGACCAGCCTACCGACGAACGTAACGTACCAATTTGCATGCACCGTGAGCGCGACTCCAAGAGTACACGTCTCAAATGCAGTCGTGCTTTCTACTTCTCGAAGCACGCCATTTCAGCCATTCAAACAACCCAGCCGCAGCCGCGCGAACACAGTGGTGTTACCGGTGGCGGATGAAGCGTCCGTTTGGATGATGATTAAAATTGCCACACCTTGCACATCTAACATTAGACAGGTTTGGTTAAGATAGATGCGTGTTTGGTTCGTAATCATATTTGTGATCTTTTTTTCTTTTTTTTTTAAAGTGGGTCTCATGTGTGAGTTAAAAAAGGTATGCCGGTATTTTCTTAGGCTAACTAAAGTGCGACCAATATTTATATGAACTAAGGGCCTGATTTGTTGACGACTAACACTGTTACACTTTTCCACGCCTCATGTTATACAAGTTTGATCAAATTTGATACATGTTTGGTTCATTGCTACACTGCGGTAAAATTCTTCGTTTTTCGGTGGAACCCATATGTAAGTGGTTCAAAAAAGTCTAACAAAATTCCTTTAGTCTAAGTTGTGGCCATGTGTTTTCATCACCCTTGTTTAAGTTAGTATGGCAAAAAAAAATGTTAGAAAACCTTGGCAATCTTAGTTATTGCACAAAATAGGCCCAAACTTCTGACAAGTTTGGCGATAAGAGTTAGAAAAAATTGGTAAAATTAGTATTCAACCAAATAGGTTGAAATTTACTCGTACCACTCGGGGTCCGGGATATAAACCGTCTGAAATTTTCATGTCCTAACCCAAAAAGTGATAATCAACAAAAAAAATGTTAAAACTACTATTAGTATGTTTAAAGCACTTAACATAATTTCTTTCTAAATTATATACTTCAAGTGATTTTTCACCAAATTAGACCAGAATGTGAGGTGATCAGGATTGTTTGGGCTACGGTGAGCAGTGGCGGAGCTTCAACCATGATTAAGGGGGGGCCATGGACTATAGAGATGGCAAAACTACTTGTTTTTGAGCTTAATACATAGTATGGCCAATTAACTTCTTAACTATGCATATAAGGTTGTAAAAATGAGAGGGGGGGCCATGGCCCACCTTGGCCAACACTAAGCTCCGCCCCTGACAGTGGGGGAGGGGGTTATTAGAGGGGTTAAAGAGAGAAATATAGATTGAAATACAGTAATGATTGAATAGTAAACAAAGTTTTCGCACTACACATGTGGTTTAGAGGGGCTTTCTTGCCACGGCTTGGGATACCCGCGAAGCAACCCACTTGTATTCCCGGTCACGACCGATGGCTGGTTGACAAGTACCATTATCACTTGGCTGCCCCCGCGCGACTTGAGAAGCACCTGCTCTGCTCCTCGCTCGGCCCCTCTGACCGTGCATGGGCTCTGTCCTGAAACGTACGGATGCAACGACCGGCTTAACCTTCTAGAACACCAACACACTCGCTGGTCTGTGAACCGTGGACCAGCCCGCGTACGCACGGACGGCAAGGCGTCGCGTCGCGTGGCATTGGGCGTTGGCACACGGGATCTCGTGATCTGGGTGCATGGGAAACGCTGCGTTCAGAGCCTCGCCCACACGGCGAAACCACCAGGCCCCATGCCTGCAGTGGCGCTGTGCCTGCTCCTGCCTCCTGCGCGTGGTGTGGCGTGGGGTGGGGTGGTGGGACTTTCTGGGAGGATTTCACACGATTTCCCGGTCCCTCGCTGGCCGCAGGCCGGCGATCAACGCACTGTGCCAGCTGAGGTTTATAGCAAGCGCCCTGTGATCGATCAACATCGGCGCACCAAAAAATGGCCAAGCGCACTGGTGCTACTCTTCACCCGTTTCATAGCAGCACGCAGTTAACGCTAAGATGGAAAAGAAAACAGCACGCAGTTTAGCAGTTTACGAATGCTTTTCAGCCCGGCCTGCGGAGCACGTTGATTGCTAGTATTTTGATTCGTCCTCTTTTGGGCACTCAGAATTGACGAGATGATTCTTATTTTTTCCCCATAATGGTTTGCACCACAGTTACTTTTTTGCCATCATTAACTTATATCCATTTGCACCATCACAGTCTCAAAACCGTTTCATGCGCCATTATATGTTGAGGTGACCGTTAGTTTTCCGCTAAATACTTGTATGGCTATCACGCATGCATTTTCTAAAATGACATGACATCCATGCCACGATGCTCTCTTTGGTTCGCGGTTTTGTTCGGTTCAGTTTAGTTGGGTCAAATTTTTTTTTTACAGACTATTCGGTGTAATGTTTTGAAACAATTTTTTAGAACTTCGTATTATTTTATTTAAATATTTTTAAATATATTTTTAAATATTTTTATCATTATCTCATGATTCACAATTTTTAACGCAATTAAACCAAACCGAACCGCTAACCAAAGGGGCCTCTTGGTCCCTTGTACAGAGGAGAGTGAAAGAGGGAGGGAGCAAGAAAGGATGGAGAAACCGGGCGAGCTTTGGTCGCGTCGCGGCGTGCGCGTTCGCGTTCGCACCCGCGAAGCGGCGGAAAGGCGCTCCCGAGAGACGGGCGGGCGTACGCAACCAGAAGCGGCGGGCTCCGCCGCGTCAGCGCCCACGCGCCGATCCCAGCCCCTGGTTTCTGTTTCGCCCCGGCCCCACCTGCCGGCACCTCGCAAGCGCTCCGTATTATTTTGCGGCGAAGACCCTGAGAAGGCTGCGTATTGCCGACTGGTGCCTTTCTTGGGACGGAGGTTATAGGTCCGTGGGTGCAGCGGCCCTGGCACAGGAACATGATGCTAAAGTAAACCAGGTTGGCTTTAGAAATACCGGTTTGTTTTTTCGTAACCACTGACCACCCATTAGTTTGGTCGATAACCATGTGCATCTAGTATTCATGGACGATTAGTCTATAACACCATGTCACCATCGTACCATTTGTTAACAGCTAGCACCAAATACCGACATTGTATTTTCCATATTTTTCTTGTCAAGGTGATATTATGTAATTTTCTTTGTATGTGATAGCGTCGTCGTGTTGTCAATCACATTAAAACAAGGAACCTATTGTTTGGTACAAAATGTGAAAGCTTTTGTGTTGTTGCAAACAAACAATAATAACATACATCTTTCAAAATACAAAGCATATCCAGAAGTTTGTAAAAAAAAAATATCATGTACTTTCTCCGTTTTATGAAAACTTGTCGCTTTATAAATTGACACGGTATCTGAAATACAACTTTAATCATCAATTACCAAAAAAATATTTAAAAATTCACAAAAATTACACATTATCAAAATAATTTTTGGACAAATCTATATATATATGATTTACATGTGTCCAATCCAAATAGTTTTAAAAAATCTTTTAGAAAATGTCTTAGAGCTGACTTTGAACAACTTTAAAACGATAACTTTTTTTTTGTTAACCAGAGAAAGCAAAAGAATATGTTAAACACGTACAACTGATACTACTTTGGTGAAAAAGGGTGTCCTCTGTGTCACCGTGGCAAGAAGCAACGGTTTTCGCAATAACGCAAGAAACAGAGGACTGAAATGACAGACATGTCTATTCGTTTCAAGTCCTTTCCCTCCTCCACTTTCGGCCCCTCTATAAAGGCGTCCTCTTCCCTCCCCTTCGTCTCCAACTCCCAACTCAAATTCCAAACCATTCAAGACAGCACAAAAAGGTTCATGGGATCAGGTCTTTCGCGCAGCCACCGCAGCAGCATCTCGCTTCAGGAGCAGCCGGCGCCGGCCCGGGTCATCGCCGCCGACGGCTCGCTGAGGGAGTTCCCCACCGCGCCCTGTGTCAGCGTCTCCGACGTGCTCGGCGGCGGCAATGCGGGCGTCCGCTTCTTCGTCTGCAACTCCGACGCGCTCTACTTCGACGAGGAGGCGCCGGCGCTCGGAGGCTGCGAGCTTCTCGCGCCGGGGCAGATATACTTCGTGCTCCCCGCGGCGATGCGCGGCCGGCCGCTGTCGAGCGCCGACATGGCCGCGCTGGCCGTGCGGGCGAGCGAGGCGCTGCAAGCGGCGAGGGCGCGGCCTCGTCGGCGCGGGCGCGGGAGAGGGCGCGGCGGCGTCGCGAAGGCGCGCGTCATGCCGGTGCGCGCGGGGGGAGGATTCGGCGACGGCGACGGCGACGGCGAGGTCAATGAGAAACTCAACGAGAGAACTCTTGGGGAGTTTGCGACGACTTCGGCGAGCCCGGCGAAAATCGCCGAGAAGCTGGCGGGGGCGGCACAGCCGCGGCTCAGAAAGGCGCTCAGCACCATCGAAGAGGATGCTGAGTGATCATAAAACGACACGAGAGCATAGTTAATTAGCTTGATTGAAAGTGCAAATAGTTCATTTTAATTTTGCTATTTTGGATCAATCATTTTTGGCGACAGGGAGTTTAAGATTTAAAATTAAGATAGGGTAGAAATGGCAAATGATAGATATATGTCCCTGGACCCTGTTTGTTTAATCTTCCCTTTTTTGTATTTGGTGACAAAGGGAAAAGAAATGCAGTTCATTGATTTGTTCGTTGAAACCTGTGTCTTGGGCAAATGGGCATCTTGGCAAATGGTGAAAAAAGACTGCTTTAAATCGAAGTTGTAATGTATTCGGCTGCTTTTGCACGTCTGTTCATTTTTTCTTATTTATGCTTCGTAAATTCTAAAACCAAGGCGTTGGTAATTAACCTGCTGGCCGGCTAAATTTGTGAGGGGTCAGGCTGATAGAAAGAGCTGTGAAGGTTACCGTATTTGTTTTAAAAGCCTTAATTGCTTAAGGTAATCAAAATATATCAAGTTGGCCGAGTTTTAGGCAGTGGTCCGAAAGGGCAGGGGTTTGAATCCCATTTTTGACAAAACACAGCATCGTTTTTCTCAATTTTGGCTGTCATTTTTTCTTATTTATGCTTCGTAAATTCTAAAACCAAGGCGTTGGTAATTAACCTGCTGGGGCCGATAGAAAGAGCTGTGAAGGTTACCGTATTTGTTTTAAAAGCCTTAATTGCTTAAGGTAATCAAAATATATCAAGTTGGCCGAGTTTTAGGTAGTGGTCCGAAAGGGCAGGGATTCGAATCCCATTTTTGAGAAAACACAGCATCGTTTTTCTCAATTTTGTGTCGTGCGTGTGATTTTTTTTTTTTTTGGTTCATTCTGTTTTTTTATTTGACACAGCTCGGCTGAATATTGTTGTATTGCTTGGAAATAGAACTTCGACCGAGAAATTTTAGTGCTGAGCTGAGTGGATGCGCCGTAGACCGGTAGTACGTGCCATGGTGGGTCTTACTCCTTTGCTTTGCATCGATGGCGCTTCAGTTGTACATATATACACTCCATAAAAAAAGACAACATCAGTTTGTTGCAGTAAAAGAATTATAAATTATAATATAAGAAATATTTTAATTCAAAATCAAACTTCGTAAATTGTAATTAACAATTAGGGAAATCATATGTAACAGACGTATCTATAAATTTGCATTTGAAATTATTTTTGATACAATATTATTTTATAGCAATAAAAAACAAATAATAAGATAAATCTAATGATCAGAAAATAATCTAAAAGTTTTTTCCAAATATAAATTTATCTAGAAAAATAAAACACAGGGAGTACTATACACTGCCTACCGGCCGGAGATGCTGGAAGCCAGTGGCGGACCCAGGATTTTGATATGACCCGGGCCAACTACCGGCAATTCTAATTAGTAGGCCCAACTAGAAATTATGTTTATGCTAACGTAAAATGAAAAGTTGTTCAATCACACAGCTCAATTTGTCTAATCGAAAAGTAACAAAGAAATTAAAATAAAGATTGCTAATCTAAAATGATATAGTGCCTTTCTAAGACAGATTCGTTTCTTCCAAGCCCATATCTTCATCAATAGTAGCGGTAGACCTCAAACCTAGAAATTAAAATAAAAAATAAATATTAACGACATGAAATGGACAGATAAACAAGTTAAAGTTAATATAAAAAACATCCTCACTGCCATTTAGTTAAATCACTCTGAATCATAGTTGAAATGTATGCGAATTAATTAAGATCAATCCATAAGCTTCTACGGCACTAATCAGAAAATAAGCCTTCTCAGGAGCCGGAGACCGGAAGAAGCAGCGACCAGCAAAAGGAAAAAAAGGAAAAGAAAAAAAAGAGGAAGCCCGATAGAAAGAGCTGTGAAGGTTACCGTATTTGTTTTAAAAGCCTTAATTGCTTAAGGTAATCAAAATATATCAAGTTGGCCGAGTTTTAGGTAGTGGTCCGAAAGGGCAGGGATTCGAATCCCATTTTTGAGAAAACACAGCATCGTTTTTCTCAATTTTGTGTCGTGCGTGTGATTTTTTTTTTTTTTGGTTCATTCTGTTTTTTTATTTGACACAGCTCGGCTGAATATTGTTGTATTGCTTGGAAATAGAACTTCGACCGAGAAGTTTTAGTGCTGAGCTGAGTGGATGCGCCGTAGACCGGTAGTGCCATGGTGAATCTCACTCCTTTGCTTTGCATCGATGGCGCTTCAGTTGTACATATATAAAAAAGACAACATCAGTTGTTGCAGTAAAAGATTTATAAATTATAATATAAGAAATATTTTAATTCAAAATCAAACTTCGTAAATTGTAATTAACAATTAGGGAAATCATATGTAACAGACGTATCTATAAATTTGCATTTGAAATTATTTTTGATACAATATTATTTTATAGCAATAAAAAACAAATAATAAGATAAATCTAATGATCAGAAAATAATCTAAAAGATTTTTTCAAATAAAAATTCATCTACAAAAATAAAACGCAGGGAGTACTGTGCATTGCCTACGGGCCGGAGATGCTGGAAGCTAGAGCCGAATAAACCGGCCGGAGACCGGAAGAAGCAGCGACCAGCAAAAGGACGAAAAAAAAAAAAAGGAAGCCCAGCCCAGAACGACGCGGATCATCAGACGAGGTGCTTATCTGGCAGTGCTAGCTACGCGACGTGTGACTAGATGACGAGGCTCCAGCTCCAGTGTTGTTCCGTGTTCATGGCGTGGCTTTGCTCACGGGCGTTGACCGGGTCCCCATTCCCGCGGCTCTACCGCGCGCGCACGCCAGGCAGACCGTGCGTGTGACCTGCTCAAACTTATCATATACTCCCTCCGGGTTTTTTTCGACGCATTTAACTTTTAGGCACTCCTTTCACTATTCGTCTTATTCAAAAATTAGTGCAAACATACAAAATAATAAGTCATGTTTAAAATATATTTATTGATAAAACAAATCACAACAAAATAAATGATATTTGAATATTTTTTGAATAAGACGAATGGTCAGAGATGTGCTCAAAAGTCAAAGGCGTCAAACAAAAAAGAACAAAGGGAATACAATACTACTTAAGTCATATTTAAAATATATTTAATAATAAACAAAATTATAAGAGTATTATTCCTTGTTCCTCCTGTAATCATCGATCCTCTCGACCTCTCCCTGTGCTGTAGAAGCTTTATCCCCTTCTACGTACGTAGGCATGGTAGGATTTTTATAGTACCGTCTCCGGATGTGCGTTTGCTCTTTGTGTATATGCCATGCATTTGCTGCGGCTTGTATCAGCTAGCTGTCGTTGAATTTTGCATGAGAAATTTTTTTTTCTGTGGACGTAAATGATCTTGTTCCGGAGCCGCTTTCCAATTTTTATAACACCACGCTGAATAAAACATTCCAAACGAACAGCTACGCATGTATTAAAGGTCTGAAGGGGATAACATTGGATACGGTTTGGGTAAATATGCTTCGGTTACGCGTACGGTGAGATTTATACCAACGGGTAAGTTTTATAACAGAATGTGAACCCTGAGGGGATCGCACCATTCCATTCCATTTATCTCTTCCTCCCTCACACTTTACACCTCTCTCTCTTGCTCAATTTGAAAGAGCGACCGATGATAGATTGGTTGGCATCTCTGGGACCTAAGCTCAAAGGTTGCGATGAAGCAACTCTATGATGGCGACGTGCCTTACAAGACAGCCACATCGGTGGCAGATCAAGCCAACAAGAGCTCAAGAGCTCCGAGGTGGTCAATCCCATGTGAGTTGTCCTCCCCGCCGTCCTCATGCACGCTAGTCGCCCCGCACCACCAATCGTCCTCCCTACATGTTGGCCAACCTCACCCTATCACTCCCTATGCTATACGAAGTTATTACGGTGAGTTGTCCTCCCCGCCGTCCTTATGCACGCTAGTCGTCCTACACCGCCAATCGTCCACTAGACCACTAGATGCCATCACGCTCCCCGCTCCACTGTCCTCCCTACATGTTGGACAACCCCACCTTGTCCCCCCCCCCCACACACACACACACAATCTGGCAATGCCGTAGAAAACATGTCATCAAAGCAATAATGACACAAGTAGTTGCTCCGATGATAGACGCATGGACGCGAGAAAAGGGAAGGACAACATGCACGGCCAATCGACAATGTGGAGGTACCCTTACGCATATTCTTCCCTTCGTCATGGTTTTAACCTTTCGGATACCTGTTGGGTATGAGCACGAGCACATTTTGGCTCCCATGGTCGGGTATGGGTATAGATACGGGTATATGCTAAATTTTAAAGCTCGGATATGGATCTACAGTTGGGCTACACATGTCCCACCTGCCCCATTGCCATCCTGGTAGAGTTTTTATATGAAAAAACTTCATCGGTTAAACATAACTACTCCCACTGGTCATAGATATATAATTGTTGTTTTCAACATCGACACGATCTTCAAAATACATCTTTTGGCATTGATTGTTAGTGCAATTAATTTATAAAACTCACTACAACTATAATATTATAAAAGTATTTTTTGAGACGATTCTACAGTCCACACGTATAGTTTTCATGTACTCAATTTAAACAATTTAAAATATAATTAGGCTAGAGTTTTAAAACATTGACTTGTATGTGCTTCGAATGAATTAAATATCTATGGCTTGCAATTGGTGGGAGTAATATTGTTTGGAGTTGCTTGCCTTAGCCATAAAGTTTAAATCTAGCTATATTGGAAAGCTATACGCTTTGACCATTTTAGGCTAGTTTTTTTAAAAAAAAAAACACACAGAAGCAACCTCTAAAGCTCTTAAGAATAACACATATACTGATTTTGAGAAGCAGATTCAAGAATCATCCTTTTTACTCGATACCTTGTTCATTCAACTTGATCGCTTCAAACATAACCTTAAGTTGAGCAAAGACCTCCAAAAAAGATCATATTGATGACTACAGTGCCAAACAAAAATGACATTGATCAAATTCAAAATCATTTTTCGAAAGATTAAGAACATGTTTAGAGTGGTTGAGCTAAATTGAACAAGCTAGCTATAGCTAAGCTAAAATGAGTCAATGTCAGCCTTAGTTTTGAGAGGTTTTATTTATGTTATTTTGAGAAGCTTTTACATATGAATAAATTAGAACACGCTGTAGATTTAGCCGGATTCCATTGTCACTTCAAACATAATCTAGTTGAGAAGGAGTTCCATTCGATGTTACATCATCTCCGTTGCCTGATCTTTAGGTAACCCATATAATCCATTTATTCGACGACGGGTTCAATCGGACACTGACAATACAATTCGCCGTGTCCGACGATGCCTACTTGACTCAAGTCCATATTGACTCCGAGTCTTCGGCCACACTCCCGAGTCCCTACTCGCTGCGCGGCAAAGCAGCCTACAGTACACGGCACCGCCACAATCTGCCTTGAGCCCTGGAGACCTGGAGTCCGCACATAGCTAGCCATGCCGATGCAGCTTCGCTGCCGTGGCCTCGGTCGTCGTGCAGAACTCCCAGCCGTGGTCTCCGGCCACCGCCGCCGCCACCACCTCCTCCTCCTCCTCCTCGCGGCGGCCTAGCAGGCAGCGGCTAGTAGTACGAGGCCAACGCACAGACCGACTGCTACGGCGACAATGGCAGCTCGGTCCTGGGCTACACCAGCAGCAACCCCGCCACCTCCCCGCCTTGCACCGCCACCGCCTCCTCGTCCCCGTCCGCCGGGCCTGCACGGCCGCGGGGTACTACCAGCACGCCGCCGCGTACGTCATCCAGTTAGACAGCGAGACCTACCAGGGCTCGCCACCTGGCACCTGCCAGGCTCTCATGGAGCAGAACCCCGCGCACGACAGCTACAATCTAGCTCTACCCCAACATCTCCCTCACCGTGCCGCTCCGCTGCGCGTCCTTCGGCGGGGACGACGACTCGTCCACCGTCGCCGGCCGTGTGCTTCACTCCAACACCCTCACCGACGCCTCCACCGTGTACCCCTTCACCACGATGCTCGTCCCGCTCAAGGCGCGGCCCACGCCCGACATGACGCTGCTGCCGGCGCCGGTGATGGAGACGGCTCCCACGCCGGCACCGCACGCGAGTTCGGCTGAGTTGGGTACTGGCAGCGGCAGCCGGCAAGTGGCGGGTCATCGTCGGCGCAGGGGTTGGATGCGGATCATGCGGTGTTCCTGTGTCCGTTTTTGCTCTGCTTTTGAGTTTTGATATGGCTTTGGCACCGGCGGCAGGGCTTGCGTTCGAGGAAGGCACCTCCTAGCGTGCCGGTGGGGGCACGGTGTGGCAGAAGGGAAAGAGGTAGCAAAGGCGGCGCCGCCATCGACGTCACCGGTGGCGGCGGCGGCGGTCGATGTGCTGCCGTGCGGGACGCGGTAGGGCCTCTCACCTTGTACAAGCACGGCGAGCTGGAGAGGGCAACGTCAGGATTCGCCATGGAGCAGCGGATCGGAACCTCCTCGGTGTACCGTGCGGTGCTCAACGGCGATGCGGCGGCGGTGAAGCGCGCGGCCGGCAACGAGGGCGCCGAGGTGGGCGTCCTTGGACGCCCGGCTGCGCGGGGACTACCCGCTGCACGTCGCGTTCGCCATGGTGGCGCTGGCACTACGGTGCGTAGCTCGGGATCACCGGGCGCGGCCGTCCATGGCCGAGGTGTTCCTGTCGCTCTCGGCGATGTACAACTCGGCGTTGGATTGGAACGGAACCCCTCGGATTTCAGCAGCCACGGCCCACGGGGTAGAGCTGAAACTTGCCGCGAGGGTCTTCATTTTGGTATGGTCTGATTCACTCGTTGCTCTAATCGAATCGTTTTAATTCTCTTTGTTTTGAAACGGTGCACCAGAAGCTCGTAACTAAAAACAACACACTCGGAATTGTTGAGGAACCTCGCTACCGGGTGTAGTCCGAGATATAAACGTAGTCAAACAATCACAGAGAAAGAGTAAGAACACAGGGAGATAGGGATATAGGGTGGAGCTTCTCTTTATTAATTCTTAAATCTGTGGTACAATAGGTGCTCCACCTCTTCTTATATAGTACTGCTTAGGGTTTAAGCCAGATCCATATGTGGGACCCACCAGGGGAAGCTGCTGGCCTAGCTGGCCGGGCTTCTCCCCTATAGGTGGTTTCCCAACACCCCCCCTTGGACCTTGCCAGCGAGATGCATATGCCTCATCAAAACTCCATCCAAAAACCCAATGGGAAAAAGGATTGGAGAAAGAGTACATAGCATACGCTTGCTGTGCGCACGATTTGCCTCATTAAAAACCTTATGTGAGAAAACTTTAGGGAAAAACTCACCAAGGGAAAAAGAGTACAAACCATCCAACATTACATCCAATCTTCTAGATTGAGTTGGGTACTTCAGCTTCATGCCAAAGTACTAGTCGTATAACTTCGTATAATGTATGCTATACGAAGTTATTACGGATATATTTTGTTCTATGTTTATTATAGATTTATTTTGTTATTTGTTTATTATAGATTTATTTTGTTTTCTGTTTATTACAAATTTATTTTGTTTTCTGTTTATCATAGATTTATTTTTATTTTCTGTTTATTATAGATTTATTTTTGTTTTCTGTTTATTATATTTTTTGTTTATTTTAGATTTATTTTCTTTTTTGTTGCATCTGCTGCATGGCTTTAATTTGCATGGTTTGCATGTGCTGCTGTGCTACATGGCTACTGGTTGCAGGTGCCTGCACAATCCATTGGGTGCAGGCGCCTGCGAGCTAGCGCCTCCCTTATTTTTATAAATGTTTTTTTAAAAGAAAAATCTAGATTTATAAATGTTTTATATCAATACAAAAAATATATGTGGAAATAGACATGCATTAGAGAATTTTTTTTATTGATTTTTGCGAATTTTTTTACATGGGGAACTAAACTCCCCACGATATTGAAAAAACAACTCAACTTCTCTATTGTAGATGGCCAAACGGGCAGCACGACACATCACGACACAATACGAGCACGACGCGGCACGACACAAAGAGGCACGAAGAAGTAATCGTGCTGTGCCGGCCCATGGGCTGAGGGTCAGGCCCAGGCACGGCACGGGGACGAATTAATCGTGCCGTGCCGACACGATTGGCCCGCCATGCCATTCACGTCGTGCCGGCCCGCTAGCCCGGGTTCAAAAAATGGCTCACTCGAACCAACACAAGCTTCACAGCACAAGTATCCAACTAACAACTATATCAGCACAAGTATACATGATGACAACCAGATCTAGGATTCCAGGAAGAACACCGGAGAGGGAGAGGGCAAGATGCAGAAAGGCTAAGAGAAGAGAGTCAGAGTCAGAGTCCGAGTCAGAGAGAGAGAGAGAGAGAGAGAGATTCAGAGAGGAACATACGAACAGTCGACCGGAAAACCAAGATCCAGAGAGGTGTTAACGTCGAGATGGCGACGTAGCGACGCCACCGCTCAAGCCAGGCCACGCCGCGTGAGACCGGTGCCGGTGGCCTTCCGACGTGACGCCGGCAACGGTGAGAGGCAGACTTGAGAAGGCGAGGAGCCAGAGAGACAGAGAGACGCTAGGGTTTCAGTGTTTCACCGTTTCAATTCTCACGCGAGACGACGAGAGGCGGTGAGGGGAGAAATGGGGAACGGGTACCGCAACAAGACACACACACACACACACACACACACACACACACATATAGGCTAGGGTTTGGACGGCAGGGGCGCACGGCCATGGAGGCAACCTGGGCCTAGAAGTGGGGACCGGGGAGGAGGGGCCTGGGCCGTGCCGTGCCTCCTAGCCGTGTCGTGCCTTATCCGTGCTTGCGTAGTGCCTACGCTTATCTGTGCCATGCCGTGCCAGCCCATGGGCCTGGGGTTAGGCCACGGCACGGCCAGTCGTGCCGTGCCGTCACAAGCCTGTTAACAATCGTGCCGTGCCTCGTGTCGGCCAAACGGTCGTGCTTCGAGCCGTCCCGTTAAACCCGGCCCATCTAGCCATCTATACTCTACTATTCAGTCCAACATGCTTTGGAATGTGTTGTAGTTGAGGTTAACAATTCTGTCATTTATTTCTTCTAAACAAACCAAGTAGTGGTCAAAATACTACATCAGACTCTCTAAGTTGTTTCTTGATGAAGTTGACATTCATAAAAATTTGAGTTGTTCAAATCTATGTTTTTTGAAGGAGAAAACAAGGACTCTTATTTATCATTTAAAGTGATGTTCGTTACAAAAATTAGAAGCAACGGAACGAGACAAAAGCCCAAATGTATACCCCATACTAGGGGTAGCCCAATAGGCCTCCCTATTCAGATTCTTAACGATAGTACTCACTCCGTCCTGAAATATAAGTATTTCTAGATATTTTGTAGTAAACCAAGGAAAAATATAAAATGCTATGATACCCCTATTAGATTCCCTCCCACTACCATTCACTACTCACAACCACTCTCATCATTCATTAAATGAGCTAGTGCTAGGTCACCAACTACCCTAGAAATCCTTATATTTGAGGAAAAAATTTGAATGCTAGAAATACTTATATTTCAGGACGGAGGGAGTAGTCAACTTCGATGGCAAAGCTTCATCCACATCTGTATGCCATTCCCCTTCTTTCTTCAGCTTTCCCCACTGAGCTAAGCTATTCTATGCCCGACTTGATCTAGAAAAAGTCGGGCGGCGCGGACTTGGCGGCCTCCCTCTCACCATCGCTGATCTCCAGGTCGATAGTGAGCTAGTAGTTTGTGCTGGCCTCTATCCACGAGTAGCCTTACAATATTAGTTTTCTCATTGGTAGTTTGGTGGTGCCATAACGACAAACTCAGGCGTGGCGGACGTATAAGGTTTGGTTGAAGATCTAGTTGGGTTCAGGTAAGCTCTGGACTCAACGATTTTAACTGATTCAGCGCTTGCTTCGACCGGACTTGCCTTCAATCAAAAAGCAACTCTTGCTTCCTTCATTTCCTACTTGAACTTGAAAGAAATTCTTATCATTGAACAAACCTATTCCTTTACTATCTTGTCACAATATGATTGGTTGTGTAGATTTTTATTTCTCTGATTAAAATAAGAATTTTTAATAGTTAGAGCTAACGACACCTCAGTTAAACCTTATTTTAATGTAATTAATTGACACCACCTCTCTCCCCACCATTGGATTGGGTTATAGAAAATCAAACGCATCCCTCAAGGATCCATTTCTTAAAGGTCGTTCAAATAAGCAAATACAAAACAAAAAAGAAATACAAAATATTTTAATTAGACAAATATAAAATTATATAGCTGGACCTACAATGGAAAATAATCAGATTTATATGAACCTACTGATATAGAACAACAATAGGACATTACATTTAGAACAAATTTACATATTGCTTAGAACCACAATTTTACATGAATGTCTAGACAGTATTTTGTTCTAAACTTGTCATAAGTCAGAGTTTTAAAACTTTATCTAAAAGAATTTTTAAACTATTTAGGTTAAGGACATAAAAATCGTAAAGATAGATTCGTCTTAAAAATAACTTTCATAATATTATAATTTTTAATACATTATATATACTTCCTAAAAAGTTTTTGGACCAAAGTTGTACTTTGAAAACCATGTTAATATCTAAAATGACTATTATTTCGTAACGAGGTAGTATTACATAGTATTCTATAAAATTTCACGGGACATTGAGGTGGGAGTTGTAAAACCAATTAATATCGGAAAGTCACTTCCTCTTATTTTTGAGAAAATATTGGAAAGCCACTTGAGCTAATGCGGACTCTCCATTGCATGCTGGCAGGTGGTCACCATCAAAGACAATTTGCCTAGTTGACTTCATAGTCGTCTTCCACAGTTCCACCACACTTCCGCGCGCTTTCCGTTTCCCGGCTGCTGCGCGAGTCAACTCACATGCTTGATAAGGTTGGGTTAAGCAATATTTCATTAATTCGATCACTCTATTTAACCCTGTTAACACAAGATTAATTATAGATTCGATAAGACTTAGATACAGATTCCAACTCCTTTCATGCGGCATAACACACAATTAAATTAGAAAGGAGAGAAGAGGGATTTTAAGCCCCATTGGTTCTCGTTCTTTTAGTCTAGCAATCATCACACTAAAACCTTGTAATATAAGAACCAATATTATAATTTATTTGAGCCATATTTCTTAATATTCTCTCACTCGCCCCTTGTAACGACTCAGAAATTCAGTAATAATCATTTAGGTATACACCATACATTGAATTTATCTGGTCAACATTAAGTTGAATTGACGATCGCAAACCATTTTACGACTAGGTTCCTTCCATGTATCACACTCGATTCAAACTCAAGCAAACTTTAACGGGAAGATAATAATGTTCTCTCACCAGAATTATAATCATATATGTCATAATGTTGATAACAAGCAAAACAAAACCTATTGAATTCATAACTTTGAAATAGACCTGTTCACAGGAAACCCGGCCCGAGCCCGGCCCGGCCCGACCGGTGCATCAGGCTGGGCTCGGGCCTCGTTTTCGAAGCCCGACGGTCGGGCCGGGCCGGGCCTGGGCCCGGGATTTCGCTGATTTAAGCCGTGGCTTCGGGCCGGGCTCGGACCCGGTTTCCGAGCCCGACGCCCCGGGCCGAGCCGGGCTCGGGCCTGGTTTTTCGGGACCGGGCTTTTCCAGGCCCGGCCCGGCCCGGCGTTTGAACAGGTCTACTTTGAAACAATACGAGTATAAACCATATATACTTATGAAGCTAACAAGGTTTTATCAATAATTCCCTTTCTTTGTACATGGCCAATGAAAGTTTTTGGAGGCAACCCTTTGGCTAGCGGATCTACTATCATCAATCATGTACCAATATGCTCAAGGAAAAAGTGTCGATTTGGTCCCTCAACTATACTCGTTGGACCACTTTGATCCCTAACAGCAATACCGGACTTGTAAGATCCTTGAACTCTTAAAACCGGACTTGACTGGTCCTTTGACCGGTCAAAACGGTGGTTTTAGATGGATTTCTTCTACGTGGACGCCATTTGGGGTTGCCACGTCGTTGCCACATGACCGCTACATCGGCAAAAGTATGTCAAATCTGCCACGTAGACTACCACTTCACCTAAAACCACCGTTTTGACTGGTCAAAGGACTAACCAAGTCTGGTTTTGAGAGTTTAAGAACCTGACAAGTCTGGTATTGCAGTTCGAGGACCAAAGTGATCCGACATATATAGTTAAGTGACCAGATTGATACTTTTTCCTATGCTCAATTGGTATCTTTGTTTTTGACCTTCCTC
>SPJY01034764.1:0-14721 GCA_005191435.1 Raddia distichophylla | reverse complement strand
AATATCTGTCACTTGGACCCTTCTTGCCTTGGTTGCCTCCTTGGGCAGGCTTCTTGCCCTTATAGTTATTGTTGGGCTTTTTCTGCCCATCCTTGGGAGGAGGTGTTACCGGCGACGGTGTTGTCCGTGTCACCCTTCTTTTTCTTTTGGGATTTCTTGTCACTAGGATTATTACTGCTCTTCTTCTTCTCCTCCACACCAGGCTGGGCGGGCAGCTCGCCCTTGTCGAACGCCTTCTTGTACTGAACACGCTCTGCTGCGTTGGCATAGCGGTCAGCCGCCCTGAACAGGTCGTTGGCGGTCCAGGTCTCATTGATTTCGAGATCCTGGGTGAGCCGCTCGTTGCGGACTCCGTATTTGAAGGCGCGGACAACAGATTCGTCCGAGATGTTCGGGATCGTGTTGCGAATCTTGATGAAACGCTTCACGAAGTTGCGGAGGGTTTCCCCGTTCATCTGGATCATCTGGTGCAGATCATCCTCCTTGCCCAGACGCACGTAACAGCTCTGGAAATTAGCAATCAGAGCGTCACATAGTTGGTTCCAAGAGCTGATGGAACCCTCTAGAGCGTCACAAAGCTGGTTCCAAGAGCTGATGGAACCCTCTTGCTGGTTGAACAGCCACGTCCGAGCAGCACCCTCAAGGACGGTCGGGAGGTAGTTGGCCATGACGAGCTTGTCACCCCCGGCCTCCATGATGGCCGTAGCGTAGATGAAAAGGAACTCCTCCGGGTTCTGGGTCCCATTGTACCTCTCCATGTGACCAAGCTTGAACTTTGAGGGCCACCGGACAGCACGAAGCTCAAAGCATATGACCGACCACCTTTTCCGACGGAACCTAGTCTTGAAAAGACGTTGGTCCTGTTGCATCGGAGGAACTCCTGCTGTGAGCGGGAGGTTTCTTCTTGGAGGAACTCTCTCCGTGATAAGCCTCCACGCTCCTTTCTCTTGGTCGCGACAACGCGCTCCTCGCGAGGGGATCGTCCGTGATCATCGCGTGCACGCTTGCCCCCTGTGGTCACAATGACTTCGGGGACTTGGCAAGCGACGGCGACCACCGGTAACCTGCTCGTGGACAGTGATCCTTCGGCGGTGATGGTGGTCACGCGACCGATCGGAGCGTTCGCTGTCCGAATCTACCCGGACAGGCTCACCGCGCTGCCCGGATGAGGCTTCACCTATAGACTTGAGGCCCTCGGCCAGTTTCTCGAGGTGAGAAGCCACAGCATCACCTACAAGGACGAGGTTGTCCTGGTGAGCTGATCTGATTACGGACGCCAGGGCTTGTAGCCGTTCCCGGCTCTGCTCAAGTGGTCTTGGGATCCCTGATGCATCCGCATCCTGCCCGATTGGAGTCTGGGCACGCGGGGATTCCACCCGGGCAGGCTGAACCTCTGCCGGGGGTCTTGGCGTAGATGCGCGAGGCGGATCGCGTCGCTGACGCTTGCGCTGATCGCGGATCTGCACCAAGGTTTGGTTGATGGACTCGTCAAAATTGCGGCGAACAATTTCTTCCTCGCGAGCAGCTTGTGTGGCTCCATCTTGGTCCCGGGCAGAATTGATCCGTCCGATCTCTTCGGCCGCCGTGACCCGTGCAGGATCCCCTGAGGTTCCTGCACCGGCCATGTTGACGACGCGGTGGCCATACGTTGGCGCGCTAGACGGCGTCATCACTGTGTCGCTACAGGAGGAATCAACCGACATTGCCTTGGAATTCGACAGATCTAAACTAGCGTAGAGATCGGTGGTTCCGTATTCATCGTCGATGGCGGGAGCTCGATCTGAGACCATCTCCGGAGCGTACCCAGAGTGCTCTGTCTCAGATACAGACATCGATCTAGGTCGATAAGATCGATTCGAGCTGGCAGGGGAAGAGACATACTGCCCTTCTGAGTCGTAGTCCTCAGGAAGAATCTCCGTGTCGCTGATAGAGTTCGACATGCTCGATCTGCGTATCCCCACGGACGGCGCCAACTGTCGACGGTTGGGATATTGACCCAAGTCAACTAAGGTTCTTAATAAATGAGATAGGAGACACGCCGAACAGAACGAACAGCAATCAACGACGAACAGGGAGACAAGGGTTTTTATCCTGGTTCAGGCCTTTAGAGATAATAGCCCTACGTCCAGCCTTTCTTATATATCGAAAATGATTACAAGAGGTGGCTCGACGAGACGAACAAGTCTCGGCGAGATTATGGGTGTACAGGAAACAATATGCTGTGATGCGAAGATCAGATGCGCTATGAAATGATGGCTTGACCCCTCAACACGCCGTAGGGGTCTTGTTTATATAGTGTAGAGCAAACCGACCTATCAAGGGATAATCGGGCCGGGCTGACCACGAGATCGTAACGAACTCGACGTGCCAAATACATTCCGAGACAGATAAGGCATACTCCGAATCTTGGGGATCACGACTCCTAGTCCAATCCGGGAAACCAACGTCCGGGTCTTCATGTAGCCGTGCAGAACTCCTGTTCGAGGCGGACTCAAACACGATTCCTTGGCCGTTACGCACCATGCCAATCAGAGAGCTGTTCGGCAGGACGTATATGGGCCAGATAGAACCTTCCAGGGAGCTGGGTCCTGGTAGGCTGCTCGATTGGGCTGTCAGGGAGTGGGCCATGGCAATGGGCCGTAATTTTATCCCCGACACCAGTGTATTAGAGTTTCGGTACATGGTTGTTACACTTGTCATGGCAAATGAACCAGTACAATGGCATAATACTTGTAAGATAATACCGCCAATGAGCTGAAAAAATTCTTGAACCCAATCATCGATATCAATATGCCTTCAATATATAAACACACACATCTGCTGTCTACCAAGAAAAAGTTTGCTTCCAGACAACGAAACAAAGTTTACCCCTGCAGGCTGCAGCAAAGGGTCAGAGAATTGTAGGCTTGAGAGACATCAGGAATTCGGTTACTTCATATCGGTCAGAACAGCGGCGACGGCTTAATCAGCCTGCGCTCACCGGTCACCACCGCTTCTCACGCCGCTGACTTCTGTTGGGAAACTATCGGGTAGGCAGTTCGGCCTGGCCTAGGGTCGGCGCCTCTTCTGGTGGGTCTCACACTGTACCTAGTCTAAACCCTAAGCAACACTATAAAAGAAGAGGTGGAGCACCATGTTGTAGATCAGATCTGAGAACTCTATATTTCTGTGTCCCCTGTGTTTTTGATCTTTATCTGTGATTGATTGACCACATTTATATTTCGGACTACACCCGGTAGCGAGGTTTCTTAAAAACTTCTTCTCCATGCTAAGTCCCTATAGTCCGAGTCACTTTGGCTGCATCTTCGGTGACACGGACGGATCTTTTAGAACAGCCTTACAATCATTGAGGCCTTTAAGAGGGCGCAACAAAGTGTAGCCGATAGATATGATTACAGTATGGTAAAATTGGACACGAAGCAATGTGTTGTTATCAACAGTTTAACCATGTCTATCAAATCGAAGAACAACATGTTGGTGCTGCTACCGCATCAGCTGGCCAGCATTAAGATTGATACACAACTGGTACATGAATAGCGGACAAACGGTGCGATGGGCCACATCACAAGTGAGTTAGATCGTATGTGCCGATGCTACAAGGGTGGTGACAAGATCCAAATTGCAAATGGTGTAGATTTGTCAATATCTCATATAGGTTCTTCTACTATTAATATCAATAATTTCAAAGAGCATTCTTTATGTACCACAAATTTCAAAGAATCTTCTTTTTGTTCATAAGTTTGCCATAGATAACAATTCTTTCTTTGAGTTTCATTCAAACATTTTTCTGTGTAAAGGACCAGGTCACGAAGATAACCCTCCTGTGAGGCAGGTGTGATCGCGGCCTCTACACCCTTGTCACCAATTGGTACAACCATTGTCATTAAGTCCTTTATAGTGTCAAGCTGACGGCGGAGTAATGGCATAAACGGCTTGGGCATTCGTATTATTACGTAGTTTAATCTGTTCTTAGCTCCAATATTTTTTTCCAAATAAAAGTATGGGATTCTGCGATGCTTATCAACAAGTTAAGAGTCATCAAATGCCCTTTAGTTCATTTGTCAGGGTTTTGTTTGTTCCTCTTGAACTTGTTCATTCTGATGTTTGGGGACTGACACACTAGTTTGTCTATGGTTTTAAATATTATGTCAATTTTTTGAATGATTGCAATCGCTTTTCTTGGATCTATCTTTTACGACATAAGTTAGAAGTGGAAAAAGGCTTTCTTTTAGTTTCAAAAACATGCTGAAGTCACTTTAGGTCTATAACATACAAGCACTTCAGTTCGACTGGGTTGGCAAGTATTGTCGACTTAACCAATACTTTGTTTCCAGCGGCATCGCTCATCGTGTTTCATTCCTCGTACCCACCAATAGAACGGCATGGCCGAAAGAAAGCATCGTCATATTGTTGAGGTTGGGTTTGCTCTTTTAGCACAAGCCTCCATGTCACTTGGACCTTCCTAACGCCGACATATTTGATTAGTCACCTTTCTAACAGGCTCATAGATAATCAAAACCCTCTCTTTTGTTTTCATCACTTAAATTCTGATTATGCCATGCTTTAAACTTTTTGTGGGTTTAAATAGTTCTTCCAATATAATTTTTTGACTCTTCAAGACGTCTCTCTAAAGATCACAACTTTTAAAATTTTCAGCCACCTTCGGTTAAAAAATACAAGCCCAGAAATGTCTCAATAAAACCTACAGCAGAGTATTCATCTCTCGGGATGTTATTTTTGACGAGAGCAAGTTTTTCCATTCTCGAACAGCAACCCTACTTCTATTCTGACGACGCATCCTTCTCCTTGGACTGTTCTTCCTGTTCTGTTGGCCTTCCGGAGAGCCTACAGCTAGTTTTGCCGCCCATAGTAGAGCGAGTCATGCCTCAAGAACCAAAACACGCACTCGTTGGTGGAATCTGTCCAGTGTCCACCCGGGCTGCAGCCCGACTAGCTGTCTCACCCTTTGCTCAAGGATTGATCAGACCAGGGCATGTACTCAGGCTGATACTTGCAATATATATAACCTGCATGCAATGGCCGGAGTCGCAAATATACAATGTGGTAATTAAGGAGATGTTTAGGTTTGAGAGGCGTTGGGAAGCGAACCATCTGAGTTGCACAGCGTGGATGTGGGCTTGGTGTGCCTGCTGCCCTCTTCTCCTGCGAATAGGTGAGGAGCAAGGGGAAAGAAATTCTCCGGTGACCGTTCGCATGCCAGAGCGGTGCGGACCTCCCTCCAGATTGCGACGCATGGCGAGCCCCAATCTCAGATCACCGAGGCCAGACAGCACATCGCTCCTCCTCCCTTTCTACAGTCATGGATGAGACTCGATTCGTGTGACAACTACACTGAAGTTCATGCCGGTGCGTGTAGTTGATTTTAATTCACTCCTGCAAGGGAGGGAAATGACTACCCCTGCAGCAAAGGGTCGGAGAATTCTAGGCTTGAGAGACATCGATTGGCCTGCGCTCACCACTGCTTCCAACGCTGCTGGCTTCTTCTCCTATGATCCGCGTCACTTTTTCTGCGTCTTCGTCACTTCTTCTGCCTGGATCTTTCGGAATAGACTTGCGATCATTGAGGCGCAGCAAAGTGTAATCGATATACAATTATACTATGATAAAATTGGACGCTACCATGACCATCAAATCGAAGAACAACGTGTTGGTGCTGCTACCGCGTCAACTGGCCAGTATCAAGATTGATACACAACTGGTACATGAATAGCGGTGCGATTGGCCACATCACAAGCGAGCTAGGTTGAATGATCACCATCCGAATATATGGTCGTAAAGATTGCTCTTTCTCCTGATTTGGCTTCTCCTTCAACTCCGGTGGCGGCGGCGCGCCACCAAGCCGGCGACAGGAGCGATGGCAGGGATAGGAGCCTCGACAGGCGGAAGTGATGGGAGCCACGACATCGACGGGCGGCGGTAGAGGCGCGGTGTGATGGTGATGGTGATGGGAGCGGCAAGCGGCGACGGGATCCTCCGCCGCGACGAGCGCAACGGCGATGGGAGCAGTGGGCGGTGATGGGATCCGCCATGGCGGCGAGCGCAACGGCGACGGGAGCGACGGCGGCGAGCGTGACGGCGGCAGGGGGGGTCAGCGGTGTTATTTTAAAAGGGGTGAAAAAGAAGGAAAGGATGAAAAAGATAGAAAAGGGGTAGAAAAGGAATGAAAATATGAAAAAGGTGGAAAAAAGTAAAAAATGTGAAAATGTTATTTGGGAATAAAATTCGTTGCCTCTGTATTATTTTAGGTAACAGAGACGAATTGAGTGATTTTGTTTTTTGGCAACAAATCGAGTGTCGTTTGAGCAATTTTCCCTTTCAATTGGGGTTGGGGAAGGGCCGATGCGAGAAAGAAAGGAGGAGCGATGCGCTGGCTGGACTCGGTGCTCTGAGATCGGGCCTCACCACGCGTTGCAATCTGGAGGGAGGTCCGCACCGCTCTGGTTTGCGGACGGTCACCAGAGAATTTCTTTCCGGAGAGGAAAAAGGAGGGGCACGTTTCGCTCTCGATGGAGGCGCGCATCATTATTAAGATTGCTGGAATTAATTCGTAAGTGATTTTGTCAAACTATAATAAAGTCGGCGCATTTACGTGCACGAATACCTGAATTTTTTTGTGTTAGCGTTAACTGTCGGTAAAAAACGGGAGCATGGTTAAACTTAGGCAACGAAACATTTGTATTTTGTAGATAGTTAGTCATCAACTCAACTCTTTTTATGGATTCTTACCATTATGTTGTGACCCATTTTTAGTTTTTGTATGTTTTTAGAGTTTTTTCCATCCTAAAATCTGAAAATGAAAGGAAAGAAATGATGGGTAACTCCCTTCCATAGAATTTTGGTCATTTTTTCTTTTTTTGCATATTAAAAATACTGGGAAAAAAGGGTTTTACAACCATGAGATTGTGACTATTTTTGAGTTTTTGTATGCTTTTCTGAGTTTTTCCCGTCCTAAAATCTGAAAATGGAAGGAAAGAAATATTGGGAAACTCCCTTCCATAATATTTTGGTCCATTTTTCTGTTTTTAAAAACCCGGAAAAAATGGGCTCAAACAATGGGGAGGGCTGGGATTCGAACGCACTACCTGCCGGTGTATAAACCCGTGGGATACCAACTGACTAACCTTGTAGTGCTGCCTCAATGTGGAGAAAAGAATTGGAAAATAGAAGTTAGAAGAGGAAAGGAAAGGAAAGATGAAAGGAAAAGTAGTTTGGAGAAACAAGCGGAGAAGCTAGGATTCGAACATTGGTCTGCGACCCGAAACCTGACGGCGGAGACCAACGGAGCAATCATCCCGCTTTGTTCAATTTTTGGCGAGATAAATCCTTTTATATATAAAGTATAAATGGACATTCAGATTTCATCATTTGGCGCGATCAAACGGCTGTGGTAAAAAACAACTACGTGGATGCAGCGCTGGTCGAAGACACGTGTTGCGAGGATGCTTCGTGTGGCTAGCGCCTTAATAAGATAGATAGATAGATATATTCTATTCCTGCCTGTTCAATATGCCAATCTCGCCGACTAGTTAGCTAGCCTTGCAATCGATTAATACAAGACTATAACTCTTAGATCATCGGCATTCAAGTGACTTTGACTGTCACAAAGAAATGTGTTGTGCTCATTATAGAAATCATGAATTCTTTTCTAATATGTACTCCCCTTTTGTTGACTCCCAACTATGCCTGTCCAGAGAAATATTTAGCCATGAAGTCATTAGCATGACATCCTCATCTTGAGTGAAATTCCCCACTCTTGTCTTGGATGGTCTTGCCTTTTTGCTGGTTTAATGAGCTATAGGTTGATGATCACTGGACTCTCTTGCCTGATCTCTTGGATGCTCATAATCATCTATTGGATCACCTTGGTTCATTAGATTGGTGTAGTATCCATCACCCTGACAATTCATTGGTGCAACCTATCCCTTCATGCATCGGAAGAATGCAAGTCTAATTTGAAGAATGAATTGTCAGTTCACAATTAGGCAATGGTAAAAAAAAAATTATAGCCGCCTATTTGTGTATGATCCTAGGGTTCAAAAAGTTTATGCACCTGTCACTGTGGAAACAGGGGCGGATCTAGCATCAAGTCAGAAGGCTCTAGTATCATCTACGTTGAGCCCCACCTTATACCTAGGTATAATTTTTGGTGTAAAATAGAAGGGAAGAAGGGGCTAAACTTTAGACATAGGCCTTAGCTAAACTTCAGCCCCTCCTATTGTTTTTGGCTGCGTCGCCCCTGTGTGGAAACATACATATGCACAGAACTCTAGTCCAATCTGGACGCTTCGTGCCTTTCTCTAAAAAAAATCAGGAGGCTTCGTGTAACATTTTTTTAATACATCGGTAAAAAGTTATAAAAAAAACTAAAACATAACCGATGAGTCTGGCAAGACACCTGATCCAGCTCCCCGCTGATAGAAAAGACTTATTCCAAACCTTGAACCGCAATTATCAATAACTCTGTCCACCGTAGATCCAACACCGCTTCCCATGAAGGCTTCATGTAGGGCTTGTGCGTTTGAGCATGCGGGCGTGAAGCGTAGCGTTCCGAGCGCTGGAACGCACGCGCAGCGGCGGGATTTTGAATCCCGCATGCTACGGAACGCTACGTTACGCCCTATCGTGCATGGCCGTAATTAGTAAAAATACACGCTTGGAAAAAGTAAGGTAACGATGTGTGTGGGTGACAACCACATGCAATTATTATCACATGCTGAAAATATTATCATTCCCCTGATTTTTGTGCTGCATGCCTACATTTGGACTACAAGATTTTTTATCAAGCAATACCACCAAAGCTGTACAAAAAATGATATTCCAAGGTGATTAAAGATGTTGTTTCTTACAAAAACAATTACAAGAAAACCACTAAACCATCTAAACTACAATATTTATGTGTGTGTTTTTAAATGAAATGAATGTTCACCTATTTTCTTTTGTAGCTTAGGGCTTTATTGGACTTGTTAAATAATTTGAGGATGTAAAATAGAATAGTTTTAGTAAAAAAAGTCAAAATTAATCACCGCTAAAATTGCCGGGTACTTCCATTTCCCACTTTTCAAAAAAAACAATTTCATTAGATTATTGACTAAAGGCTTACAAAGTTACAACCACAATAATGCTTACAACATAATTTCACATAAATATGAACCACCTGCTAGAAGACATATGAAAGGTATCTTGCATCACTCTGACTCGGAACAAGAGTTTCTGCCTCAACAATGCTTTGAAGACCATAATAAGCTTTGCCTTTTCAAAACATTGATTTGAAGACAAAGCCAGCCTTGAACGAAACAAAAAATTTTAGCACGAAAGAAAAAAAATCCCACTAGACCATGAACAGATCAGAGAACAAGAACACCAACCCTACTGAAGACTCCATTGAGGAGGATGGTGAAGGCTAACCATCACGCTAGATAAATTCAGAGAACGACCAACAAACCTTAGTCCTACAAAATAGATCTAACCAAAAAACTCTAAAATGAAGAAGAACAAAGGGTTCCCTCACCCTCCTACCTTTAGCTAGATCATCGGAGTTGGGGGTTGAGACCGAGGTTGGGGCCGGAGGTTACTTCCATTTTCCATATAAACTTCTTTAAATGTACAACACTGGTGATGCGCTCTGATACCAAATGATGCACTCACGGGTTCCCGATCTTCCGGTGAGGGGGATAACTTCGATTTGGACGGAGGATGACTTTGACGATCCGGCTACGAACCACGCAAGGATAAGCGCCCGCAATCGCTAAACCACACTCCTGATTGTTATCAACCGTGCCGAAACCCGGATGACCTGACCACGAAGGTCTATCCTTGCAAGCAATCGAAGAACTCGCAAGAACAAGGATAAAGCACACACTCGAACTGAGGTTCTGAAGCTCGGAATCGATAGGTCAACCGACACTAGGGATTTCGAGAGTGTTTCTCCAATATGGAAGACAACAACAAATGAACAAAACATAAGAAGAAAAGGAAGAGGCTTATCCTATATATAGAGCAGGGAGATGACTCTAGAAGGTGCTCTCACGCAGCAGGAATATATGGGGACTTAGCCCAAATTAATGGTGACGCAGCACCCAAGAAAAGCAAAAGACTGTTCTGTTCGCAAGATGTTTTTAACTACTGCGGCCAGCTCACTTGGAAATTGAAGCTGCAGTTGGATCCGTTGGAAAGATGGCGAAGTTATCTTTCCAATGAGTGCTCATACGTTCCAATCGGAGTCCGTTTGCATTCTCTAGGCCGTTTTTAATTCAGACTGGTCATTGATGGCCGAGTGGAATCACTTTGCATTCCCACTATGCTTTATTGCTCTTGTTGGTGAGTTAATGTCTCCAAGCTAGTGCATGCCCTAGTTCCTGATAGTTTAATTGTCGCGCGTGGGCTCGAGTAATTGGTCCTGTAATGCAAGTCAAGGGTTGCTAGTCGGGAGGAGATACTTTGGTCGTTGATCCTATGGGCGTATCCGATGTAGCGATGTCCTCATCAACTGGTTTGTTCAAGCCCAAAATTATTGGTTGCATTGCATATCCAAACCTACATCTTCGCAGCTTTGAGTTTTCTATATTATGAATACATTTTTCAATTAATCAGAGATATGAATCACAATTCACAAGCATGCCATGCTAAACTGGCGTAGGAATTGAGGAAACAATGTTGCCGCGGCAATGTATAGAGTACTAGAGCAAATTAATGTGAAATGAAAGCGCTAAGAATTAATGCCAACTACGTACAAAGAGCTCAAGTTTCATCATAAAAGGCCGTCCAAACAACCACAACGTGGCTGCCAAATCCGATCAAACCAGTATCTACCATACATGTACATTTGACGATGTGATTGCCGCTACGAATTCACAAAAAAAAAATATCAAAATGACAAACGACGCATTTGATAAGCTTAATCTTGGGAGGCATTAGGAATTTTGCAGACTTTAGGCAAGTGTTGTCACCTCTGCCCTCTTGGCGACAACGATGAGGAGACGGGTCACCATCTCTGTGTATGACATACCTCTGGCTTCAATGTTTTGGTGAAGGGTCCTCCGTTTCGTCCGCCTCATCAGGCTCACCCGCATGCTTACTGCAACAGGATTTACAACGAACAGTGGTGAGAGGTCTTGCTCTCCAAAATGCATTTTTTGCTTTCAGATGGACTACCTGCCATCCATTTCTTGGCTTTGAAATTCGTGCCGCTGATTTATCGAATGTAGTTGGACGTGTATTCTCTACCGTGTAGAACTCAACGTCTTTACGGTTGTACCACAGGTGGGATCTAAGTATGTACCACAGGTGAGACCTAACTATGTAGGAGTAATGTATGAGTGACACAACTACAATGCTGCGGGATGCATTTTCTATCGCATGTACTTGATAGTTCAAATCCATCGTTGATCTGCGTGAGTGTCGTTTGAATTCACTATGTTTCTTGTGCTGTTTTAACATTATTTTCCGTCTGCAACGCTAGCCAGAGTTTGAGTCGGCCCACCGTTCTTGGAAGATCTTTTCTTGCCGGCGCTTCCATCTTGATGGGTAGACAAGATGTTGCTACTACTTGCAAATGACATCAATGCCAACTTGACGCTGTGAAATTAACACACCTTACTAAGCACCTGTCATTTTCTCTTTAGAAAAGAGACATCTTTATTGATAAAATACAACGGAATAGATGCATTGGTTTTTTTTTAAAAAAAGGGCTTACGAGTACTTCCCTGGCTAAAACCATGTACATCACAAACATAAGTGCAGACCAACCAAAACCTGTGACAACATGTGTTGTTGCCTACTTGTCTTAAACCTTAGGGCAACAGACAGGGGCGGAGGGCCCGTTTTGGCAAGGTATGGCCCGCGCCATACCTTGGCCCAGCAAGTCCAGGGTATCCCCCCTTAGTAATTTTCGTGCATGCCACTGTTGCAGCCCAGCTGCCCAGGCCCCAGGCCCCAGGCCCAGCAGGCCAGCACAGAGCACTCAGCATCTAGCCAAGCCCGAGAGCCCCGACGGCCCGAGGCCTCACGAGTCACGGCCTCACTCCCTCCGCGAGCGTGCACGAGCAGAGCAGAGGCAGCTCGCCAGCGCCGCAGCTCGCGCCTCGCGCCTCGCGCCCTCGCGCCCGCGTGGCCAGCCGCCCCCTTGCAGCTCCCTTCGCGTCCTCGCCACCGCCCAGCCGTCGCCGCCTCGCCTCGCCGCTCCCCTCGCCAGCCGTCGCCCCTCGCCCGGCCGCCCCGTCGCCCGGGCCGCCGCCTCGGCCGCCGCCTCGCCGCGGCCAGCCGTCGCCTTGCCCGGGCCGGCTCCTCGCGGCCTCGCCTCGCCGCTCCCTCAGAGAGGTGGTAAGGAGCAGGTTGCTGATTCTGTTAACTTGAGGACCCTCAGTTCTGCTGTCTCCAAATTTAACTCCCCAGGTAGTTCTAGAACAATTAAGCCACATAGTAGTGGATCTTTGAGGGATTTTGGGCCTGATGTTGAGACTTATCGTGATGAGAGAGGACGGGTTAGAGACTTAGAGTAAGTAGGGTTAGAGCAATGGGGGTCCGTATGACTCGTGATATTCAAAGGAATTTGGATTTTATCAAAGAGCATGAGCAGGTTAAAAGTAGGCAACAAACCAAAGTGGGCAAAGGATCAACTAGCAGCAATGAACCCCCAGATTTCCCTGAACATCTTTTTGAAAGCAGTGGGCTAGAGACTTCTCTTGGGCTTGTTGCAGATTTTGCTGAAAATGTCAATGACAACCATAACTCGTCATCATTAGCAGGAGGATCTGACAACATCTCTGATAGCCCCTGTCATGGAAGCAAACCAGCAAAATCTGATGACTCTGAATGTATCTGGGAAGAGGGTGTTATCGAAAGAGAAAAACTTCCTGTGGAAATTGATCACAAGGCCCGTCAACCATCTCTGTTGGATAACTACTGTTATCTTATCGGTATAACTTCATATATTGCAATCCACTTATATCTTTTATATTGCTTATCCCCAAATGTTTAACTACTAATTTATCTTTGATTTTTGTTTGACAGGTTATTTTGGTAATTGTTCATTTCATGTATCCTCTGCATTTTGTAAACTTCGTTCGAGATACTTTTCGATAATCTTCTTGTCTTAATTTTTTTTATGTGTGATTGTGTTGAATGCGTTCCCTAAGCCCGTCATACCTTATTTTTCATCCGTCCTCCGCCACTGGCAACAGAAGCACTCCCTAACATACATGTCTCTATTAATACTCCCTCCATCCCATTATACAAAGCGTAACTGCAAAAAATGTAGAGACCAAGGAACCATTTTCTTTCACTTGCCCCGACGACGACGACGCTTCGTGCTGCTAACCAAGATTTTCATGCGCGTGCTCAGCGCCCATATAGATGGTTTGTTTTTCAATTGAAGCTTTGTTTACCTTCACAAGAATCGGTCCGTACAGTACGTATTTGCTATACAAACGCACTAAACACAACACGCATCAAACTTGTCCTGGCTTCTTGCATTCAATAACTACCAACACTTGCCGCCTCGCCTGTACCCAGGCCGCCGCCACCGCCGCGGTGTCCTCTACCATCTCCATTGCTTGCCCCCAGGCCGCCGCCGCCGCAGCTGCGATGTTCTCTTCAATCTCCGCCGCCCTGCAGCCGCGGTGAAAGGAAGAACAAGCAATGGAGCTTGAAGGAGGAGGGCGAGCGATTCATGACAGGAGATGAGGCGCTGCGATGCTCTTTAAATGAAGGAGGACGAGCAGTTCACGCGGTGCAGTTAATGATGTGATTGCGCATAACAAAAGACAATGAGTCGCCGCCCTATTTTCTGGGACGACTACCAAAACCAGTTGCCCCTTATATACTGGAAAAGAGGGAGTAGTGTTTTAGAGAGTGTAATAGAGAGACTACTGGGGATATGCTGATTCCACCATTTTTTCTCCGCTCTTATCAGACCGAACTTCCCACTTTGCCACTTCATGAGCAATGCCGTTGTACGCTCTCATGAGATAAAAAAAAAAAAAACAAGGCAGGGACTTAGGACATCCAATTCCTTTTCAATAGTTCAATAATGCTCGCAAGCATTGATATATATCTGTGTCCGGTCATGGGGATTCTCCATCCCAATCCAATGAGACCATCCTGATCTTTCGCGGAATATTTTGTTGGAAACTCCCATTCTTCCTTCTCCTCCCCCCGCCATCCTCTGTTGTCAAACGCGGTTTTGATAAATAGGAGCCACCTGATTTTTGAGTTTTATGTACGTAGGTGGCTATTATTTTATTAGTCTAAATTTTTTTGTGACTGTTTTTCAAGTTAGTGTATACTATTTTTTCACTTAGTTTTATAGTGCAAATTCAGCTATATTATACTACCAAACACTTATATACGCATGCTTGCATTAATTTTTCAACTTTTAATTTATTGTTCAACTGGCTTATTATTGTTTTTAGGGAAAATTGTGTTTTTGCCCTGCTTTTGAGATATAATTGTGATTTTACCCTCAATATTTCTGGATTGTGAATTTGCCCCTGTTTTTAAAGATTGAACAGGCCGTTTGCCCTCACTTTGCATTCCGTTAGCCAGGCATCCAAAATGAATTAAGGGAAAAAAATAAAAAAGGGAACCCACCTCATAAAAAAATGAACAAAAAAGGAAACACAGCGATCAGCCTCGCAGCAGCGTGTGCGGCACCCGGTGCTTGCTCGATATTGATACTTTTGATGTTAAGCATTTGGATCCCTT
>SPJY01034744.1:0-16989 GCA_005191435.1 Raddia distichophylla | reverse complement strand
GGCATATGCAAGCGGTTCAACGTACGAACCGCTTGCATAGATTTCCCTCTCGAAGCAGTTGGTATCACGAACCGCTTACAGAGTCCTGCAAGCGGTTCGTGATACGAACCGCTTCCAATGGTTTATCTCTGCAAGCGGTTCTTACTTGGAACCGCTTGTATATGTCCTTTCCCGCCAACCTTCCACCCGTTGGCCACGAACCGCTTGTGGCGATCGGGTCGCAAGCGGCTTAAAGCGAACCGCTTGTGATGGGCCGCTTTGGAAGCCCCGATCCGCAGTAGTGTTGCTTTCTTATGCATGATCGTGCTATGATAGAACTACTAAGCCATTTACCGTGGATAGCAAAATGTATATCATTTGGATAAGAAGAAAATATTTTTACATTGAGTCCTATATGATACTCCAACTCGTGATGGATATGCTATATATAGATCAGACGAAACTCCATAGATGTGCTATATATGCTGACAGGACATATTTTCTGCTCCAATTTTGTGCTTCAGTACATCGTATCTGCCATGCGCTAGAATGTGACACTCGCACATTAGAACAATGCTATCTTCCTTAATATAATTAAAGAGATTTTCCAAGGAGGAATATGTTTGTTATAAATTTTTTACTGTGGTTTTGTTAAAGAGTTTTTAGAAGGATTTATTTAACGCGCACCTAAACAATTTTAGGATGGAAATCTATCGCCATGTAGGATGCAAACCTGGCCATGCTGAGAACTACAACGGCCACTGGCGCCGTCGCAGATGACCAATACATGTACGGGCACGTGGCGTTACCCCCACATAGCGCGCGACCTCTTTACTGTTTGGACATTGCAGCGTACTATCGAAATGAATTATTAGTTGCATGATTTTCTTAAGAACTTGTTTTTCTTTTGAGAAGATCTTAGGCCTTTTTAACTCGTCAACATTGCAGCGTACTGTTGTGGCCGGTTTATCTCCCCAGATACGGGCAACAGGCCGGTTATCAGTCACCAAATTGCGCCGATCACTTTCTAGTTTGGACATTGCAGCGTACTATCGAGTTGAATTAGTGACATGATTTTATTATGTCTTGTTAATTCGTCAACAATCAGATTTAATTCCTGGCTGCAAACTTTCCTACGGTCTAGGGTTATCTCAACATACCGGTCCTAACACCAGGGCAGGTAGAGCTAGAGCGGTTCGAATACCTAAAATAGAGATGATCATAGAAAAAGTGAGACGGAAGGGGAATCGCTGGCCAACTAGAGACGCTGTCATTTTTTTTATAACAACTAACGCTAGCTATATCTGTTTCATAATAGTAAAAAGAAAAATATTTTTTAAAAAAAAGAAACATGTTTGTCATTAAATGTTGGCATTGAGTTCTAATAGACAGGTAAGATAGTGTTTGAGTTGGAATTTCATATTCTAGGCCGTATATAAAAGGAGCTGCATTGCCTTTCTATCCCATAACGACAAAAGTAGCGGCGCAGATGCGCCAGGAATCGTAGTCGACAAGTGGCCACCACCCAAGACAGCCAATATATATGATGTGGTGCTAGAGAGGAGCCCTCATAATGATGCACTGCAAACGTATGGGAGTCCCAAACTAGGTTATTAAACATTATGTCTCTGGTGTCATTGCTGGATCATGTCTCATCAAATCCTAATAAAAAATATTTTTTGACAATATTATCATTCTAATATGGTTTTCCTTGAAATTCCACATTAATATTGATACAACAAGCTTGTCGATGCCAATATATATTCAGCTCAAATTGCATACCTAAGCTAGCTAGATGTCTAGATGGGTCGGATCGGGTCGAGTATTGCCTTAACCTAGACCTGACCCGACCTGCATCGGGAGGCCTAAATGCTAACCCCAACTCTAATTCGGGGCCATCAATCAGTGCCCTGGTCTAACCCTAACCCGAGAGTGAGATGAGGAGAAGGGGAACCTTGCGGCCGTGCTATGTCGTCACCGCGGAGATGAGCCACGTTTACACCGCCACACGGTGGAGAGGAGACGTATCGCCGCCACAACCGTCGAGGGGCATGCGCTGTTACCACTGCCATCGAGGGGGCCAGATCTGGCCACCATCATGGGAAGGGTCGTCGTGGATTTGGCCGTGAGGGAGTGAGTGAGTGAGAGCGACGGGGAGTGAAAGATGGGGTGGCGGTGTGGGAATGGGGCGTCGAGCATGAGATGGTGGCAGGATTGGCTACGCATACGGATGTGGTTTGTCGAATTATAAATAAATGGTGTATATGAGGTCGGGTTGAATCGGGTCAGGGTAGGAGTTGATCCAAACCCAACCCAGCTGGAACTGGGGACCTGGCTGTCGGGTCGGGTCGGGATCCGGCAGGTCGGGTCAGAACTTAGACCTCTAAAGCTAGGTGAAGGTCATGCATTGCTCGAAATAGAAAACTTAGTATTACCTTGATAGACATATGTCACCCATGACGAAACATTTGTTCCATGCATGACTGCAAGCGCCTTAATTAAAATTGGCGGCTCTGTACTCTTAGCTTGGCATTCGTTATCGACTGTGCTTCCACACCTTTGTCTCTATCTTGTAATATATAGAGTTGTACATTTTTATTGATAGAGAACTCATCAGTCCAACAAAATGTTTTGCACGCAGCAGATGAAGCCAAGGAAATCAAGTGAGCTAACGATGGGGACATCTTTGGCGACCTTTGTGGTGCTGGGTTGTGTGATGGACCTCAAGGGCAGGTGGCCTAGGACGTGCAATTGTTGTCCCTACACATACTTAGCCATACTATTCGGGGACAAAGTGGAATAATAATAAAATCCCCAAAATGCGTAGCACGAAATTAACAAACTATACAAAATCAAGAGACAAATTATAAGTAATTTCCAGAATGTGATAGTCACCTTCCTCAACTTTGAGATTTAAAAATAATATTGATACAAGTTTCTAAATAAGTAGCAATGTTATGTGGTGCTTATCACTACAGGAGATGATGGATTTATCAACGGCCGTAAACGTCGAGACATGTAAATAAACCGTTGGCATAGGTTTCTCTCGATGACCGGCCGTCAAAAAAAGCCTATCGTGACAGCGGGGTGAAGAAATTTTTCTCTCTCGACAGGTCAGCCGTCTATAGAACCAGTCTCGACGGCCCAATGTACAACTGTGAAGGTAGTATGTGTATCCAGTTTGGGGCCTGACGGCCCAATCTCGACGGCCCGAAGCCATCGAGAGAGAGGGTCGTTGGGCCGGCCCGTCACACTAGCGCATGCTAGCGAGCTCTCTCAACAGCATACGCCCATCGGGAGAAAACTGGTATCCATGCTCCCACCAATGCTACCAGCTCGGCCCTAGAGCCCATCTGTCTCAATGGCCCATGAGAGTGTGATCTGCAGGATCCCATGAGTGCTGCCAGGTGGCCCTAGACCCATCTGTCTCAATAGCCCTTGTGGAGCTATCGAGAGGGTTTGGTCTCTAGGATCCTGCAACCGCCGCCAGGTCGGTCCTAGACGAACACAATAATTCTAGAAAAGAATAGAAGGAAAAATATAAAGAAAACATAAATTTACAGCGGAAGCCTGCAAATTCAAAACACACACATATGAACCGCAATTAGGCACACCAACCATGCACATTCAAGCACAAACTCAATATTTCATCGACAAAGCCATGCATCACAAGCATAATTAAAATGTCAACCACAATAATAACAAACATCGACATTCAATAGTTTCCATTCAGAAACACATCATCTCCAATGTGCAAAAGACACAAAAAGTGTAACGATTACCTTCGCAGCAGCAACTAGATGGTCGCCGGAGTGCCATTGAACAACCCCTTGACGTCGAAGTCGAGCTCCTGTCTCCCTAACGCGGACTTGCGCTACTATTTGTCTACCCTCTATCCCTCTACCATAGCTGGAGCTGGCAAAGCTAATCCGAAACCTTGTGGGACATACAAATTTCATTTAGACATACTTTTTTGAATTTGGTTTGGATTATGATGTTAGATAATTGAATAGGGTTTCGACATGTACATCGACTAGACATGGTCCAAGGGTACAGAACCCTCCTCCTGATAGCTGCCTGGATAGGCTGGCTGGCCTGTGAAGCCGCCTAGAAATGGAGATTGGCCCCTGTAGCCACTCGGACCGGCCTACAAATTCACAACATATAGTTAAGGCTAATAGATGTGGAAATTAATTAGCATGTATGTGTATATGAATACATTGCCTCAGGCAGTCGACGCATCTTCTCCAAGGCTTGGAGTCTCATGTGAAATGCCTCATAATTCCTTTTGTAGTCCTTCTATGTTAACCTGATGCTCTCTTGCATCGCCTTCATCAATTTTTCCTAGTGCGGACCCTGCTGCTCACACCTCTTCCTCTCCTACTCCCTCTGCCTCAACAGCTGATTTTCAAACTCCATCGAGTCTCTGTGTTGTTTTGACTTGCCCTCACCTCGAGCATGTAGTCCACAGAACTATAAAATCACAGTGTGATGTAATTAGCCTCAAAATTTGGTGAGTTCTTATGAAAACCTATAAGATTTGGACTTAGCAGTCACCGCAGGTGATCCCCACCGAGAGAGAGAGAGAGAGAGAGAGAGTCGACATTGAGCCATCTCCTCATGTGTTTGTGTATCACAAGGGGTCCAGCGGCACATCCTTTTGGTTGTTGTCGGCCCTGTGCTCCTCGACGTATGCCTCTCAGTACCGTTCCTGTGTTTGGTTAGGGTGAGTTGCGCAAATTTGATTCATATGACATAAATTAGCAAAACATATCTATGGAAATTAATATCATGGGTTGCGAGTGCGGGTCCATAGTTGACTATGTACCATCATTGCTCATGGACGTGTGGGCTATCTGTTAGAGGTCAAACGTCTTGAGCTTCTTGCCGGTGCACCACTCCTGCAGGACACATGAAGGGAAAAACATGTTAATAAAGGAAAAGAAAGTTGACCAATGTAGAAAGGTTTTGGATCTTGTTTTTGCCCATCAGAGCCATGGACCACCTCCCGGTTGTTGTCTTGAAGACCTTCGATGCCCCGTTCTTCTTCGTGACAGCAAAACTAGACCAGAACTCCTGGTTGTCCCTCATATTCTCCTTTCTTGCCTTCCACTAACTTAATTGGCACGCCATTCATTTAAGGCAGCTATTCCCAAACGAAAGTTCTGATGAGGATTTATCTCCACAACGCATTGTACTGATTTCTAAAAGGATGTACTAGCTTTAGAAAAGGTCGGTGATAGTCGAGGAAACTAGCCATGCATATTGGGCAACTGAGATGTTCGTGCATGCTCCAACTAGAAAATATGTACGTAGGAAAAATATGGATAGAGCACATATAGGCAGCTCTCAAATAAAAATTAGTGTCTGTTAACCTATGTCAAAGCTTCATTTTTCCACAAGTCCTTCGGCTGTTTGATTAAGGGCCATACAAATAAATCAAGGTGTTTCCCTAGATTTCTCGGATCCGGCATGATAATTAAGGGAAAGAAACATGAACTCCTCTTATAAAGTACTGATGGTGGAAGATTAAGAGGGATGGTGAACATCAGCCAATGTGAGCACAGCTAAGTGTTCATATTGAAAGGTGTGAACCCAACGGCCGCAAATGTGAGACACATTTGTTGAATCCACAGAGAAGCCAAGCTACTTTCAATCGAAATGCTTCCATGTGTCACCATTCGACGGGTGAACCATAACATTAGCCCTCACCCGCTTACCCTTTTTGTGCCGCCTAATTTGTTGAGCGGTCTCCTCCAACACGAAACACTATTGTAGTCATTGTGTAAGTGGGAAGTACCACAACACTTTCCTCGCAACTTATGACTGCCTTTGGTCACCATTTGCATCAATCATCTAAACATAACATGACTCTCCACAGTGGCAGAAGGTCTTATGAGCATCATACTTGTAATATACCATGCAATGGTTTGGTCAATAGTTTATCTTCTCATACAACATCTCAATGCTGACAACAAATTGTCTATGTCGGCAATCGGGAACAAGCTTCCCGAGTCAAGCTTAATTCTGAATTGTGAGATCAGAGAGCCTCCTGTCTGTCACGATCTAGGTTTCCAAGATGACAGAGAAATCTTGGAATAAGATGCAAAGAAGAAGACACAGGGGGATTTTATACTGGTTCAGGCCTCCCGAGTAAGGTATAATAGCCCTACGTCCAGTGCTTTGCTATGATGAAAATATCGCAGTACAGAGGTGCAAGAGAAAAACGTAGGTAGGGTTCCCTCAGTACAAGGGTGATGTAAATGTGTTTATGGATGATTCCCTCTACACTTTTGCAGAAGGGAAGTACTTATACTTAGCTTAGGGAATCAAATTCGGACAAATAAACTTTACATGGTAACTAATCCCTAGAATCATGAGACATGCTGACGCAACTTGGAACCCTAATTCGCTCCATCGTCATGGGCTAGGACAATGCAAAGTAGAAGACTTAAACGCCAAGCCTTCCAGAGTCTTGATCAACACACCAACGGGTAACGCATAGCTCGGTACATCGCCACCGTCCTGGGTAACTGTTCGATTCTAGACACAGGGGCAAGGGGATAGTTGGGGTGCTGTAAATCATGTTTCATTGTCCAGGGAAGGCAGAACTTAATCCCTGATAGTATACACTCATACCACCTTGGTGGTATCTTATGGCCTTCAGGTAGGGCATCGCTCCATAACGCCAGCAGCTCATCAAAACATTGATGAAGAAGTTTTACTTCCATTTCAAAGCCAATGTACGTGCAACTTGAGAGAGTAGCATCATGGTAGATTTTTCATGCAACGGCTGCTTCGCAGATTCTGAGAGCCTCAAGAATTCAGGCACTAACATTGGTGACTCGTCATCGTCAAAATGATGAGCAAAGTTATCGACCAGATCATGGATCCTGTTAATATCAATGAAACCTGTGTCATTGTTGAGAGGCGTGATACGTGCACTCTCTCCATGATAGACCAACCGTTGGTAAGCAGCCTTGAATTCATACTTGTAAAGGTCCAGCTCAATGTTGTCCCGCACATAAGAGGTATTAGGGTTTGGTGCCATATCGAAAGCACAGTTCAAGAATTGTTTTGTCTTCATGTACCGTTCATCAGAGTGTTGCTCGTTTTACCACCATCCATCGTACATCTAAGCCCTATCTTCCATTGCGCTTGAACCAACTACCTATGACGATGCACATAAATCAACTGTTTCACACTAGACGTACCGAGGAAGACTTCTAAACTAACCCACAAATGTTCTTTTGGGTATGGTTCGATGTGGTATTGGTGGGTTCAAGACAAAATTTTGGCAGCACAACCATAAGTTTCCCCTACTGCTACGATGACAACATAGCATATTCTAGCTCCTTAGCACCTATGTTATGATCCGCCAAAATATCGTCTCAAACTCTCCAAGAACACATCGAACTATTCGCAAACGGCCATTCGCAAGTTATCCACTAGGACGCCCGATCGAAGGCATCCACTAGACAATTCAGAAACGCTTTTCACAACTTATACTAGAACCAAATTAATTACTATATAGATTCCTTACGAGTTGCGTCCTTCAGAACGGGTGATGTACAACTAGGTTACACATGCAAATATACAAAGAAAGATATGGGTGTAGCCAGATTAATGGCAAATAATTGTTCATACCAAATTGCAATTTATTGTTCTAACCAATTTAAATTAATACAACCAAGGGCTTTTATGTGGTATCTATGTTTATCATATTTTTCCAAATAATTTTTCTATTGACATTACCATTTAATAACTAATGCAAATAATATGACATCAAATTTAAAGACATTAAGCATTCATATTTTATTACTATTTCTGAATTTTTTACAAAATTTTATAAAATCCATCCTTAACCACTGTCATTAGCAATTTTTTATTATCAACCGTTGTCTTTGGCAATCGAGACAAAGCTACATATTTTGAAAAATATGTATGTAAATGAAGATTACTTCCCTCTTCTTCTCCGCGAAGAAGCAAGTGAGGAGGCGGCGATGCATGGGGCCTATCGCTGTGTAGGCGGCAAGGTAGTTGCTACAACTGCTAGGGTGGTGGATGGCTCTAGGGAGGTGGTGGCACTCAGGGCAGTGGCAGACAGCAAGGGAAGGCAGAGGCGGCGGCACGCAGGGTGGAGGTGGCGGTGGACGCGACACAATGGGGAGGGGATTAACACGGATGTTACGGCGGCGGCGGTGGAACAAGGCAGATGAGAAGGCAGCGGCATGCGAGAAGAGGCGGCGGCACGGGGCTAGGTGGCAGCTGTGCTGGGTAGCAACGTTGGGGACATGACAGTAGCTTCACGGACGAGACAAAGGAAGAGTTGGCAGCATGTAGGAAGATGCAGCGGCAGTAGGGCTAGGCAACGGCGCTGGGGACGGTGCGGTGGCCGAGGGGAGTGGGCTTAGGGAATTAGGCACAAAGTGCCTATGTCCCAAGTTCCTGCAACGGTCATCCCCTGTGCCCTAGGGGAGGCTCTCTCGAAGACATAGGCTTGGGTCGTCGAGACAGAGGCCTCTCTTTCAAGGGTCTTTTATGAGTGGGCCATCGAAAGATACCTCTCTCTCGAGTCTTTTTTGACTGCCCTAATAAGGGAATGGTCTCTCTCGACGATTAACATGTAGCCTGTCGAGGGAGATATATCTCTAAAGGGTTTTGCCCTACAACTCCTATGGATGGTCGATGCACTTTAATTTATTTTTTGAAAAAGATTAGCGATGATATTAAGGATGCACAACCCCTATTATCGGTTTGCATGTCAAAACACATGCTTTTTAATTTTTTTTGACCTACCATGATAGCCATATTCTGGAAACTGCCACATACGGTACATGCTATGTTCAAGCTATAGTTATGACAACGAATCTAATTTTGACTCAATAGCAAACTAAGAATTATTCCATATGTATAATATAAAAAAATAGACATACAATGATATTTTCATATTTTTAAAATTTATATTTCCATTTACTAAGGTGCACAAAGATATAATAACGTATATCTGAATGGTTGCGCCTACCTACCGGCACATGTTCCCACTTCTTTATCGTATTTCATAATTCACCAAACATCTTTACCCTCTCTAAACAATGAATATTATACACTAATTACTTGAAGCATAAACTATTTTTAATTATATATGGAAAGGGCATATGTTTTTTTGGGTAGTTTTCAAAATGTCTTTTCAGTGTTAAATTGCATGTTTTTTGGTAGCAAGCAAATAATTTATACATTTTATTCAAATCCCAATGAATAGATGGAATTTTCGGGGAGAAACCACTCTCGAGTCTCGACAGTCTACATCTTGCCGCGAAATGTGACAAAGTGGTATCCCTCTACCGTTGGGCCCAGATAATGGGCTAGCGAGAGGATCGAGGATTTCTCCCAATGGCTTGCCTTCGGCCAATGAGAGAAATAAATTCTAAAATAAAGGGGAGCTGACGTGGCTTGAACCCACGAGCACAGGTCGACGTGCATGCCTACTCAACATTTTAAACCATTGCACCATTAGAACCATGAATCATCTCATCTGGAAGGGGGAATCTTTTTGAACCGTGTACCCTCCTGCTTCGATAGCACAAGCATGGTAGGCGCACTCGATGGCCTACTGCAGGCTGCCCAGATAGACATTCGAATGGGCTGTGCACACTCATCCCACCTAGCTGTATGCCCTTGGACGGTGAGCTGACTCGTAGCCTAAAAGTGGGCAATCGAGAACGGCTCAGAGCATCTTCAGCAGGATCTCTATATTTCATTTTCTATATCCCTTCTCTAAATCACTATTCATTCCCTATATTTTCATCATCTCCAGCAGAGTCTCTATCCTCGAAAAGATATAGTGATTCTCTAGAGAGTCTCTAAATATAAAGACTCTGGGGAGAGTCTCTAAATTTAGAGACTAAGATAGAGACCCTGCTGGAACGTTATAGAGGCTGAGGTTGTCCGCAATAGTGTTTTAGGGAACATTTTAGAAACCCTGCTAGAGATGCTCTCACAGCATTACTGTTCCGTTCGTGTGCACCTGGAATCGATCGATGGTCGGAACTGGACCGTCATGAGAGATTTCGTGTGATGATGGTAGCTTTCTGGTAGTGGAGAGAGGCTATTTGATGACCGTTTGGTGGCTGTCCAGATGTGTCTGCCGTTGAAAAAATAAGTTGTTTGCTGTAGTGCGTGGGACTCTTTATTACGGTATAAATTTGTATTTTATGATGTGGCACGATTTCTTTCAACATACAAGGGGAAAGATATGGCGGCTCTGATTTTTAAATTGTATGATTGATCATCCTATTGATTCCAAATATAGCGATGTTAATTTATTCGTATTGTAATGTTTCCATGTCCCGTTAATTTACCCACATCAATATTTTTTTTCCTGAAACTCACGATGATTGTTTCCTGTAATTTAGATGGTAGGACAGGGAACATGTACAACCGCAATAAGGGTCACTACTAGGGAACGGGCCTTTTATCCCGACATATCAGTCCCGGTTAACTACAAACCGGGACTGAGATTAACATCAGTCCCGGTCAACGGCGGCGAGGCTGCAGGACACTCAGAACTGGTTGGTACCACCAACCAGGACCGATAGATCGCCTTGTGTGACAGATGGCAGATGGCGAGTATCAGTCTGATTGGTGTTATAAACCGGGACTGACATTTGGCTCCGATAATTGACGTGCATATCTCCAGTCACAAAAGGTCCGGTTGGTGTTACCAACCGGGACTGATATTAGGCTTCGATAATCGGTGCATTTCTCCAATCACAAAAGTCACAGCCGGTCGCGTCCACCATCGTCTTCTCATCGCCGTGCTGAGATCTGAGGGACCTCGCCACACGTGCGGAGGAAGGAGCGGAGACCGGAGCCACATTCATTGCCGCGCCGAGCAAGGAGCTGTGAGGAGTGGGGACCGGAGCCAAGTCTCTCTTTCGCCGCGCTGAGGGAGGCTGAAAGGGGAGCCGCGCTCGTGTCGCCGCCGCGCCGGCCGCGTCGTCACCGCCTCCCCGGCCGCGCCGCTGAGGAGAGGGGAGACCGGAGCCACGCCTCTTCGCCGCTATGAGGGAAGGAGCTGAGGGAGGAGACGGTAGCCGCTCTCCCCGGCCGCTTCGTCAGTGTCTCCCCGGCCACGCTGCTACTAAGGTATATTTATCTACCGCCATCGCATCCTCGTTCCGTTCCCACCGCCGCAGCGACCGCCGCCACCGTTCCCACCACCACCGCTACCTTGAATGCTCACCTTTGTTTGTGTTTTTAGTTTCAAATTTTCGTCCGGAAGATTTAGGTTGTCGTATTGGACCGGTGACTGGGCCACTAACATCGCAACCATGCTCCCTCCTCCTAGGTCCAAAATGTGCTGTTTTTATAAGTGTCTATCCTCAGTTGTTTGTTGTGAGTGGACGTATCAATACAAAAGTAGCGCAAAAGAAGGCAAAAAATACATACAGAGGAATGATGTGGCATGTCGCGGCGACGGTGGAGGCGGCGGAAATGGTGGTGACGAGGAGGGCGAGGACGAGGGCGACGGCGGTGGCGACGGTGGCGGTGGCGGGAATGATGGTAATGAGGAGGGCGAGGGCCAGGGCGACGGCGAAGAGGCAAAGGGGAAGTCACTTTCCCGTAGAGTGTGATTGAGACATTGAGATCACACTCTTTGTTGTACTTATTAATTTATGTTTATGCACTTAAGAATTTTTGTTGTCCAAATAATTTATGTATAATTGTACATGTTGCAGACTTTGTGTGTTTATTGATGTATTTTAATGTCTACTATTAAATTATGCTTGTATGTGAAGTAATGAATCATATTTGTATGTGTACTCTTAAATCAGGCTTGTTTGTATAGTATCAATAGGTGTATTTGATACACAAGCTGCTGACGCACTCAATGCTATCAATATGTATAATGCAGAAGGACTGGTGATGGATGTACATGGATCGACGTTCCTCACAGTTTGTGGAGGGTTTGAAAACTTTTATTCGTCATGTCAATGCCAATATTACATTAGACTATATATGTTGCCCATGTATTGATTGCAAGAATCAAAAGGAGTGGTCAAACTCTGATCAAATTCATTTTTATTTGTTCTGAAGATGTTTTATGGAAAATTATACCTGTTGGACCAAGCATGGCGAAGTAGAGATTACACTGGCTGAAGAAGAACAGGTGGACCACAATATCTCGGACGCTAGCCAATACAGTTCTTTCGAACATATATAGGGGGAGTTTGGCGACGATGATCTAGAGCAGATGCTGCTTGATGGAGAGGGAGAATACATCGATGAAAGGTATTACGAAAAATTTCAGCGCCTGTGGGAGGACTATGAAACACTGTTGTATCCAAACTGTGGACAGGGGCATAGAAAGTTACGTACCACACTAGAACTAATGCAATGGAAGGCGGCAAATGGATTATCTGATAAAGGATTCAACGAGTTGTTAGGCCTCATGAAGAAGTTGCTTCCAGAGGGTAACACGCTGTCTGAAACTACGTACGAAGCCAAGCAAGCTCTCTATCCTTTGCACTTGGAGGTACAGAAGATACATGCATGCCGTAACGATTGCATCCTCTATATCAACGAGTGCAAGAATTTTGAAGCCTGTTCGGTGTGCAATACATCATGGTATAAGACCAAGCGTGATGACGCAGGTGAGGTAGAAGGGGGACATAAGATGAAGAGACCCACTAAGGTGGTGTGGTACTTTCCTATAATCCTTCGGTTGAAGCGTTTGTTTACCAACAAAGAGCATGCGAAGATGATGTGTTGGCACAAAGATGATCGTAAGGTTGATGGAAAGTTAAAACACCCCGCAGATGGCTCGTAGTGGCGAAAACTTGATAGGAAATATCCGGAGTTTTCAAGCGATGCGAGGAACATTCGGTTTGCGTTGAGTACAGATGGGATGAACCCGTACGGCAAGTTGAGCAGCAATCACAGTACCTGGCCAGTGACTCTATGTATCTACAACCTTCTCCTTGGCTGTGTCAGAAGTGAAAGTATATTATGATGCCATTACTCATCCAAGGCCCCAAGCAACCCGGGAATGACATCGATGTGTACCTGAAACCGTTGGTCGAAGATCTGCTAACGTTATGGATTGATGGTGTACGTGTATGGGATGAGTACAAAAGAGAGTATTTCACCCTATGTGCATTACTATTCGTAACCATCAATAACTAGCCAGCTCGTGGTAACCTGTCGGGCCTATCTATCAATGGATATAAAGCCTGCATCGAGTGCTTGGACGATACGAAAGACAAGTACCTGACAAACTCTCAGAAGGTTATATACATGGGCCACCGTAGGTTCCTTAACCTGAAGCACCCGTTACGGAGTAACCTAGTTAATTTTGATGGGACGGAAGAGAAATGCAAGAAGCGTAAGCATCGCAGTTAGGCAGATTTATTTTCTATGGTAAAGGATTTGAAAGTAGTATTTGGAAAGGTTTCTGGTAGCAAACCTGTCCCACCACTGCCGACTGAAGAAGCTAAGAAGAGGGCTAGTTGGAAGAAGCAGTCAACTCTTTAGGATTTACCTTACTGGAAAGACTTAGAAGTTCGTCACTCATTGAACTTCATGCATATAACGAAGAATGTCTGCGTGAACCTGTTAGGATTCCTAGATATGTACGGAAAATCAAAATATACTTTTCAAACATGGAAGGATCTACAACTATTAGGACTCAGGCAGGAATTACATCCGCAAGAAAGAGACAAAGGTCATTACCAACATCCCGCGAGCTACACTCCAAACAAAGAAGAGAAAAAAACATGATTAAGTTGTTAAACAGTGTTAAGGTCCCTTTCGGATACTAGTTGAACATAAGAAGACTTATAAACACAAAAGAGAATAAAATCATAAACGTGAAATCACATGATTGTTACATGTTGATGACCCAGTTGCGGCCAGTGATGTTGAGAGGTGTTCTGCCTGACATGGTACGAGGGACAATCGTCAAGGTGTGCTCGTTCTTCAACGCGATATCACAAAAAGGTCATAGATCTAGATAAGTTATCTAATCTGCAACATTGTCGATGCTTTGGTCAACCTTGAGATGATCTTCCCTCCGTCCTTCTTTGATATGATGGTCTATCTCATGGTTCACATGGTGAAACAGTTAGAAATTCTCGGACCAGTGTTCTTGCACAGCATGTTCCCTTTCGAGAGGTACATGGGTGTCCTAAAAAAATATGTTCGTAACCGGTCTCGCCCAGAAAAATGCATTGTCTAGGGTGTTGGCACAGAAGAGGTGATTGAGTTTTGCATTGACTACATTAATGATTCGAATCCGATTGGCGTGCCTGTATCACGCTATGAGGGGAGGCTACAGGGAAAGGCACTATAGGGAGAAGAATCCTCTAGCAAAGATATACTGTTATTTAGACAAGCACATTTCACAGTATTAAAACAAGCAGCTTTAGTGGCTCCGTATGTCAATGATCACGAGAAGATTCCAAGAGACGAATACCTAGGGAGGTCAGAAAAGTGGATCGCAAACAAGCAAGTAGAGAGTTTCGACGGTTGGCTACAAAAGCAATTGTTGGGCATGGAGGGAGTCCACAAACAATTACAACTCTTAGCTCGGGGACCATCAATGACAATCGTATCATGGCAAGGGTATGAGATAAATGGGTACACATTTTACACTACATCCCACGATGGCAAGAGCATGAACCAAAATAGCAGTGTTCGAATTGATGCATTGGTCAATGATGGAAATATGGACACCTATTATGGTTTTATAGAGGAAATCTGGTAGCTCGAGTACGGACCTTTGAAAGTCCCTCTATTTCGGTGCCAATGGGACAAACTGACAGCTGTGCAGATCGACGAGTACGGGATGACAACCGCGGACCTTAAGCAAGTGGCCTACAGGGACGAGCCATTCGTGCTCGCCAATGGATGTCACACAAATTTTCTATGTGATTGATGTGGATAGCAAACCGAAAATGCAAAAGGGACGGGGTACCAAAAGGCAGAAGGACAATACTTGTAGTAGCGATAAGCCAAGGCACCATGTTATTCTTCCTGGTAAAAGAAGGATTGTCGGAGTTGAGGGTGTAACAGAAGAAGAAGACTATAATCAGTTTTGCCGCCCTTCTCGGTTGATGTAGACTTTACTATCCTCAATGGTGATGACGAAGACCCTTACGTACGCCATGATCACAACGAAGGATCACTTGTAAAAACAAAGTATTTGCATATATGTACTATTTATCATATTTTTTCTGCAAATCACATATGATGAGTAGCTGGATGCGCTCGGACGCCAATGTTCAAAGGGCAATGCGGATCGGTTGAGGCATATTGATGAATATATCCTTTCATCCATTTATAAACAAAGCTAAATAATTTTTTTTAAAAAAAGATAACATTTACTAGATATTTAAAATATTTCAAAAAATATTTCATAATTTTCCTAGTTTAAAGAGAATATATACTATTTACGTACATGGTTATACATTTTCCTGATGTCATAAACTATTTTTAATACATAGATTACATTTACTGAAATTTTAAAACCATTCAAAATTATTTCATAATTTTTTGTAGGTTAAAGAGAATATATACTATTTGTGTACAATGTTTTACAATTTCCTGATGTCATAAACCATTTATTAGTTGACACTTCATTTTCTAAAATTTTCTTAATAGAAATTTGCTATCCATAAAACAATGGCGCGCCCTTATACATTGACAAGCGTATTGTGTCCAACTGGTTAGCAGCGCGCGGTGAAAGCGCAGGCTCACTATGCGGCCACTGTTTGAGCCCCGCTTATGCCCTCTGCGCCCCCAATTTTTTGAAAAAACATGACCAACACTCCCGATTAAAGCTTCCAACCGGGATTGAAGGTCTCCCGACGCAAAGCAGTTATCTAGGCCCGCACGTCAGCAATAATTTAATCCCAATTGGAGGACAGAACCGGGATTGATGGTCCTAGCAATCCTGGTTGTTGGCTTTACCGGGGTTTAATGGGCTTCCCTACGCTTTTGTAACCAGCAAGTGTCTGGCCCCACACGTCAGTTCCAACCATCAATCCCGGTTGTTGGCTTTAACCAGGATTGATGGGCTTCCCTACGCTTTTGTAACTAGCAGGTGTCTAGCCCCACACGTCAGTTCCAACCATCAATCCCGGTTGGGGTTTGAAACCGGGATGGAAAGGCTTCGCTGCCCCATATGTCAGTTCTTTCCCCTTCCTTTGGATCGATCAAGCTAGCTAGCTGAGCCTTGCTTCTTTCGCTGATGGATCCACACTGCCCGATGCCGAAGATAATTCATCTTGTTATTATGTAGTATTGGAAAGGATGTACCATATTGCAAGCATAGATCAATTAATGTTGTATTGGAAAAACACGCCGACAGTTGGCCTCCCCGATGCGCTTGAATCGGGGAGGCGAGCCGGCGTGCGTGCCCCAGCGCAACATTTTTGATCCATACGAGAGAAAATGGAATGCCAAAGATTAGTCAGGCCCCCTATAAATTTGAACGGAATCCACATCATACACACAGAGAGGCATCTTTTCCCTCGCTGTTACCTCCGGCCACGTCGCCGCCTGCGTCGCCACCACAGAAGCGGTGGAGGCTCTCTGAGTTTTGCCACTCCCCTGGGTGGAACCTCTCAGAGGGTACCAGCTCCAAAGAGGAGGAAGTGCCATGGTGGTCCGACGACGACGATCTCTACGACGGTCTCGCTGGCGACGATCTGAAGGGCGCTGAGGACTCCGACCCCGAACTCGACGGTGAGGACGAAGCGGATGGCAATGGCGCGTCCACGGACCCGGACAACGGGGATGAGGGTGACAGCGGGGGAGGGGACAAGGAGGAGGAGGAGGAGGAGGATAGCAGTGACGGCGAGGGCGGCGTTGATTAGACATTTTTTAGTAGTTTTAAATTTTCTTAACTTCATGCGAATTTTCTTTTTTAGTTGAAACATGTACCCTACTATTTATGAAGTATTTACTGGAATTTACTGGAATTTATACTATTAAATGAAATTTACT
>SPJY01034700.1:0-10817 GCA_005191435.1 Raddia distichophylla | reverse complement strand
ATTATTGAACCAATTTTTCCTCATCGGGCTATGATCATCATGTGTGATCCAATTGGGAACCCCACAAGGACGATGTCTTCATTTTGTATGCTACGGTTTGCATAGGTCAGTTACATTGTAATTTCTATATTTGAATGTGGCATATTTGAAAGTAGGACTAACTGACCATGAAAAATAAAAATGAGCACGAAAATAAAATGGAGCATATAAGACTGATATAAGATTGACTGACTATGAAATAAAAATATAGTACTGAAGCGAGCATGCATATATAGATGAGTGACAAGTTTTTGAATGACATATGGACATATCTTTATGGCTACAACGCTGCATATTTTCTGTGAAGATACTCCAACAAAAGTGCAGTGTACTTTTGTTATCATGCATAGTTGCATGCACATAAAAGCCGTAATAGATCTTCCTATAGAACCTAAAGACCTAATAGGGGTGGTAGCCCAAACACTTGTTATAGATCGGTGAAACTTCAAAGTGCGCCTACAGGCGATTCGGCCCCATTACGTCCCGAACACTTTGTATGTAGTGTGCAACCTATGGAGCTGCGGAAGCGAAGTTCCTAGGACTTGTATGTCGCAAAGTCCGTTGAGGAAGCATTCAAGATTGGTGTGTACGCTGCAGTGGCAGCACATGAGGAGGGAGGCACAAGCGAAATAACATCAATGGCGGTAGAGGATGACACATATTTTACTAGTAACATGGTAGAGATTGGGGACTCATCGCGAGACCAAACCGCGGAATTAAAGAAGCGCATTGCAGCACATAATAGGGTCGTCATAGCTGAGGAGATTGATGTGGCGGACATGAAAAATGATGAGGTCGACGTGACGGGAGAAGGCGTAGATGATGGTGAGGATGATCCAAAGCCTGCGGTCGCATACTTTCACCAAGTACAAGCAGCGAACTGCATTGTGGCCGAATTCTTCCAGGTTTCTATCTGGGGATAACAACATAATGATATACAAGTAGTACAAAGTTTCAGGAGTAAGGAGGAGACGCAACACTTAATTTTTAATTTCAGCATCATCACCCGTTGTGAGCACAAAGTGCTACTGTCTGGGTCAGACGTCTATATGGTTGGGTGCAAAAAAGAGGGGGAGTGCTCATACCATGTACGGACCCATAAACCGAAACATGATTAATACTTTATTATCTCATGGTATGAACCGCACACTTGTAATGGTTTAGTACACCATGAAAACCGTAGTGCAAACCGAAACATGGTTTAGTACACCATGAAAACCGTCAGTGCAAACCGTGTTGTACCATGGTACTTGTATGTTAACATTGTGCTCTCTCGTCAAATATTTATTACAAAAGTTGGTAATCTCCTGCATGTAGTACGATTCTGCTATCGAACCCTCTACGCGAGCCTTGTTTTTCACGTTGGACCGAACCTCTTTTAGTCGTCGCTCCACGGGATACATCCACATATACTGGACGGGTCCTCCGAATTTAGCTTCAAGTTTGGCCATTTCTCATCCATCTACGGTAAATGCACCAGTAGATGCTCCATTGGATTGAAAAACCCAGGCACATAATTTTTTTCAAACTTGCAGACAAGTATAACTATATCATCTTCAAGTTTAGTCATTTCTTTGTTTTGTATCTCTTTAGCACATAATTTTCTATAGAAGAAACTCAATTTTACAAGAGCTATCCAAACTTCTTCAGATACGTAGCCATGAAACACAACTGACATGAGATCTCTTATGAAGATATGATAGTCATGGCTTTTCATTCCATTTATCTTTCTTTGAACAACATTGACGCCACGACCAATATTCGACGCATACCCATCGGAAAATCTAAGCTTCCTTTCGAACCACTCCATACATTCTCTTCTTTGTGCGACTGCTAAACAGTACGGTGCTTTCGGCTTCTGAGCCCTACCATCTATCATGTTCATAGATGGTCGATTGCATATTTCACGGCAATTGAGACTTGCTTTGACATTATCTTTGCTCTTATCAGCTATGTCAAAGTTAGTACCAAAAATCGCCTGGGTCACATTCGTCTTTTCGTGCATGACAACAAAATTATGTGGCAAAAACAAATCATCAGCATATGAAAGATAATACAAACTGCACTTATGCGTCCAATGGTGTGACTCCCCGTAACCCTCGTACACACCATTCCTTCCTTCAACTAATCAGGCCTGCCACGCCTTCATAGCAGCAACGGTTAAACGACCACGCTTTTGTCTTCTCTCTACGGTGTTTTTACGAAAGGCATTTTTTTGCTTCCTAAACGGATGACTTGGTTTGAGAAAAGCACGGTGACAATCAAAGAAACTTGTCTTTTCCCCATGTGGTAACTGAAAAGCATTTGAATCATCCATACATGCAGGACAGCTTAGTCGCCCATGCGTGCTCCATCCAGAAAATATTCCATATGCGGGAAAGTCATGAATAGACCACAAAAATACGGTCCTCATGCGAAAATTTGAATTTGTTTTCCTATCATATGTAATTGCACCACTATCCCATAACTCTTCAAGCTCTTTAACCAAGGGCCTCATGAAAAAGTCTAGATTTTTTTCAAGATTTTTGGGACCTGGTACGATAAGGGATAGAAAGATAAACTCTTCTTTAAGTAGAATCGATGGTGGAAGATTTAGAGGCATGGTGAAAACTGGCCAGTAAGAATATGACGTGGCATTCATATTGAACGGCGTGAATCCATCTGTCGCGATCGCAAGACGTACATTTCTTGGTTCCAATGCAAAAAAGGATGCCTCTGATCAAAATGTTTCCACGCTTCCCCATCTGATGGATGAAGCATGACATCACCTTTTGTCCTTTTACCCTCTTTGTGCCACCTTATCTGCTGCGCCGTTTCTTCAGTTAAGAAACATCGTTGGAGACGTTTTGTCAATGGGAAGTAACGAAGCACTTCTCTCGCCACATTTGTCTGTCTCTTATTTCCATCGGCGTCGTCTATCTCCACGTATCTTGACTCTCCACATTTATCGCAAGCATGCTTATTGGCATCATCCTTATAATACAACATATAATGATTGGGACAGTAGTGTATTTTCTTATATGACATACCTAATCCACTTATAAGTTTCTTGCACTCATACCAAGTAGGTGGCATCTTATAACCTTGAGGAAAAACATCGGACCACAACGAAATGAGTTCGTCAAAACAATTAATCGAGAAATTATATTTGCATTTTATAGCCATCATCCGGGTCACAACAGACAGCAATACTACTGTGGTTCCATCGTGCAACGGTTGTTTGGCAGACTCAACAAGCCCCATGAAATCGGACACAGATGTGGGTGCCTCCTCCTCGAAATTATGACCAAAATCTTCCATCAACTCATTCACCCGATCAATTTCATTAAAACCTTCATCGGGTATGGTTAGGGGTGGTGCACACGCAACACGGTGACTCTCCCCATGATATACCTACCGATGGTACGCGGCTTTGTAACCATGTTTAAATAGATCAAGCTCCATCTGGTCACGGGTTCTCTTTCGACAATTTTCACACTCAGCATAAGGACATGTCACCTTAAAGGTAAGGTCTGATGCATGCTGGAAAGCATGAGTCATGAATTCATTGGTCTTTTCATACCATTTATCCGTGTGTTGTCCGTTGGGTAGCCATCCATCGTACATCCAACTTCTTTGTTCTTCCATCTACGGTAGGCATGCATCATTTCAAAGGTGGTTTCATGACAGGCTTAGGAAAGCTTCTAAACCCACCCACGAATGACCGTTCGAGCGAAATTCATTGCGACACCGATGGGTTCGAGACGAAATTTCAGCAGCATAACCCTAAGGGTTCTCCAGTGCAACGATGGTCCAGGAGGGTTATTAAAACCGCCGGGCACTTATGTTTTGCACAGGAGAACCTCTTAGGATTATGCCGTCGAAATTCACGTCTCGAACTCACCAGTGTCGCAATGAATTTCGCTCGAACGGTCATTCGTGGGCTGTCCACTGGGACGCCCACAGATGGCAGTCCACTGGACAATTCGGCGAGCGAGGAGGCTGCCGAGGCGGTGGTGGTGGCGTAGGGGCCGAGGGGGCGGCGGAGGCGGCGGGGCCGAGGTGGCACTGGCGAGGGGACCGAGGAGGCGGCGGCGGCGCAGGCGAGTGGGAGGGCCAACTGCGGCGGCGGCGGCTAGAGCGAGGAGGCAGTGGCGGGCTCGGGCGGTGGGACTTAGGCACAAATGTGCCTAAGTCCCACCGCAAAGACGGTTAAAACAGCCAATCACTCGACGGCCACGACAAAGCCGTCGAGTTACATCACTACTCTCGACGACTCTTAGAAAACCGTCGACACGTAGTAGGGCTATCTCGACGGCTTAGGTCAACCGTCGACACATAGTAGGGCTATCTCGACGGCTAGGTGGTCGCCGTCGACACAAAGTGTGACGTTGGGCCATGTGAGGTGCATAGACTCGACGGCTATGTTTAGGCCGTCGACACAGAGCCTATCTAACTCGACGGCTAGATTTAGGCCGTCGACACAGAGCATATCTAACTCGACGGCTACTAAGTGACCATCGAAACTAAATACAAATGCTAAGACCTGTGAGGCCACACTTCTCTCGACGGCTGGATACACAGTAGCCGTCGAGATAAAGTAAACTAGACGGTTTCCTTTGACTACACTTGAGAGAGTGCATTAGTCTCGACGGTTATTGTCCAAACCGTCGAGACAACTTCTTATCTCGAGGGTTTCATCCTTTGTTGCACTCGGCGGTCAACCCGACGTAAAATAATTTCTAAAAAAAAACAAAATTTATTGCTGCTAAAAAACAATGCGTTGACGTTTGTGTATCAACCAAAATCATCGGTGAAAATATAAAAAATTTCCAAGCATCTAACGCGACGAACATTATCAAATGGGGTGTTTTCCGGCTAAGTTATAGGTTATCATTCGATATCGCGTGTTTCGTTAGTTACTATACATAATACTTTAATTTCAAAAATTACAATTTCAAATATCAATCAAAACTTATCGAATGTTGTAACATGGAAAAATTATTACATTGATTTTTCACCTTTCAAAATAATTAATATCAATTAAACTGTAATATATAGGAGGAAAATTGTAAATTTAAAAAGCAGTGTCTCGACGGCATAATGTTGGGCCGTCGAGAGAGCTAACGCCGTTCGGCTGCCTTGGCGGCTGGCTTTCAAGACTCGACGGTTTTTTTTTTGGCCGTCGAGACTAAGCAGCCATGCTGCTCTCTATCGATGGCCTTAGTATGGCCGTCGAGACAGAGTGTACTGTGTCGACGGTTCGGTTCTGGCCGTCGAATGACGTTTGGGCACTCGAAACTATATCATTTTCCTGTAGTGATTTATTTATGGTCAAAATTTATGAAGTTTGACTTTTCTTCAGTCAAAATACGTCTTATATTTTGGAATGGAGGGAGTATTATTTTTAGTTAGAAAGCAACTCTACAAATGTGTTATTTATACGTGGGTGCAGTAAACATTAGTAGGGTATCTAAGCTAAAGTTCCGTGCATACGCAAAATTTTAATGTATTAAAACAACAGAAATAAACATTTGCATGGCATCAACAATAGTAATTCGTAGATTTTGAAAGTAAAGCACGGAATCAGAATGCAATGATCATTTGAGATAATCTTCGTAAATATATATATACTGGTTGAGTTTGCGCGCCCATGGCGCACCGAGCGAAGTGATTAACCGCAGCTGGGTTGGCTGGACAAAAGCCGATCTGACGAAGAAGCATAACCGAGTGCGCTGGTGGTTGTATGGCCGATGATTACGATAGTAAGAAGGAGAGTTCATTGCCACTGCGGCAGACAGCATAGACTAAACACAGAGTTGTTTGGTTGCCAACTAGCTTCGGTCGACGAACGAACATAGTGCTAAACTGGGTTGTTTGGCTTGTAACATCGTAGCTGGTAATATAAGTAAACAAACATTATTCCTGCATTAACGTGCTGGTAAATATATCACAGGGGCAGGTTGTGTTTTGACAAAATAAACAGCAGTGCTTCCTAAACAGATACCATCGTGGCTAGCATGGAGGCTGATGGAAATGTAGAAAGATGAACCAACAGGTAGCGACAGTTCAAAGCAGAACAAAAGTTACGGTAGATGGGTTGGGCAACATAGGTTACAAAAGGAGTTTGGCATCACAGGAAGCATGCAGCATGCAGCGACATCGAACTAAGGATTGGCGCTAATATAATTTCCTTTTAACCGGCAGTGAGACAGCATTGCTCGTAGAGGCTTCGGGTCTGGTAGATCCACGCAAGTATTTGTGAATATGTTTGCAGTGAACAGTGATGTTTTTGAACGAACAAAGCATATTTTGCTACTCCCTCCGTTCCAAATTATAGGTCGTTTGACTTTTTTGACACTAAGTTTGACCGGCTCGTCTTATTCAAAAAATTTGCAAAAATTCCAAAAATTCCAACTCATACTTAAAGTATATTATATGCTAAACGAAATCATAGTAAAAATAAATAATAATTCCGAAATTTTTTGAATAAGACGAGCCGGTCAAACTTGATGTCAAAAAAATCAAACGAACTATAATTTGGGACGGAGGGAGTACTTACGTTATAGGAGGAACATTATCTTTGGATGGCATTGGCTCGCAGGGTCGAATTGCTTGGCCGATGGCCTGCTGAGGATAATCATATAGTATCTACTACACAGTAATGCTGTATAAACTAAAATTAATTTTCATTAACGATGAGACAGGTTACCAGGTCCAGATGAGAATACGCACCAATGGCGCACCGGCCACCTCTGCTTTGTCGAAATAAACTGGCATAGCATGTTTGGATGCACTCGAGCATAATCTTAAATTGGAATATCATTTCACCACGATGGTATTAGTATTTGTCATGCAGAAAAAAATCAATTAAAAAATTCTAGGTTGGCAATGCCCTATCAGCCTTTGACGAAATATGTATTTACTATTTCAAGTAAATTGATACAGATGAATAGTCATGAAACTGGTCGGATGTAATAAGCTTGAGTTCATTCATATTATAATTTTAGCATGCTGTTGACACGAAAAGTTGGATCTTCGCGAACACACCTGCAGAAGCGTCAAGTCTAGGCTTGCGTCACCACCAGGAACCAAACGTGCCAATCAATTTGACCTATAAATTGACAAGGAATAAACTGTTAGCAATATATGCATAATCGGCTTTGAAAACACAGCCATATCAGGTTTTCAAGAATCGGCTTTACGGAATCCAATTATAATTCTATCGGCTTAATGCCCGATAGAGCAGCCAATGTGAATAAACATTTAAACGTAAATCTTATTCACCTCCTTTTGTTATTTTTATAGTTGGAATTAGCTATAAATCTTTAAATCAATTTATCAGATTAAACTAAGTAACAGATTAAATAGATTGGTCAAGCCAAGACAGTATTTAAATGTAAATCCAGGTATAAGCTTATAAACCGATTAAAGGTTTAGAACTAATATAGATAAATACAATGCTAATCGTCAAATAATACGAACATGCAAGGCCTTAAAACAAATATACACAAGATCGATTGAACGAGACAGTTGCACATATCGGATTCAGGAAAAGCATATAGGACAATTGACAATCGGCTTTGTAAGATAGATACATATTACAGATCGATTGAACGAGGCAGTGTAACATGCGAGAACATGTTAAAGATCGGTAAAACCGAGACAGTCTAACATGCTTTGTATACATGAGATTAAGATGATACAGCCATGCATACGGGTTACAAGAAAAGAATCGATTATCTCATCGAGATAGCTCTACCTGCGAGTTGAAGCCTTTCGACGAAGTCGATCGGATTCGAAAAGAGTAATTGTGTTTTGTGTATGTCGTATATCGTTTACACGAGATTTGGGACCCTATTTATACTGTTACAAAACCGATACCGACACGACCTGATTTATCGCAACTAAACCATTGAAGCCGCCTTCCAATTGATTCTTCGTAATTCTTTCGGAGTCTTGATATTATCGGAATTATTTCCTATACACTTCTTTCTTTTGACAATGAAGCCCATCATTTAATACGGCCCAATAATTCCGATGACATTAGCTGGTTCAATATATCCGATTTTCCTATCAAATTTGGGTGTTAACATATGCCCCTAAGTTTGGCGATGGAATCTTCTCATTAGCCGAACTTTCACTAAAAATCGGATTTTTCATCCAACGATCTTGGAACATTTCACAGTTTTACCCCTGCGCTTCTCACTTCTGGCCCATTATGAGAACACGTGGCAGCCCGCTACGCAATATGGGCCGTAATAGTAACGCCGCACACCTCGGTAAAAACCCTAGTTTTACCGCACCTATAAATAGGCAGTCATTCGCTGTCATTTTCACACACTCCTCTGCACACAAACTCCTGCATCGGATTTCTAGAGCTTTGAGGATTCCCAGCGCACAGCCTTCTCTTCAAAGTCTCAATTGGCAAACATGTCTCGGTACTATTCCACTGTTCCGACTCTGAGGCTTTATATTCCTTGGGTCCGGTAGGAGAAAACGATCCATCAGCCTTCATAGATCATTCAGTAGCGAGGCTTCCATTATTTGCCGATGAACTGAACATGAATAGTTGGAAATCGGCATTCCGCTCCTGGCCTAGCCAGATCAAGAGATATAAGGACTGGCTCTCTCGGGTCTATAGCCAGAAAAAAAAAGATCAGTGGAACGAGTTAGGGATTACCGATGCCATCCTCCTTTCTTTGCATCCTCCTCCAGCGGATGAACCCTTTATGGCAGCATCGGCATATTTTTGATGTGATACGGCCAATGATTTCCTCTTCCCAACAGGACCAATAAGCCCTACACTTTTAGATGTAGCAATGTTAACCGGTCTTAACCCTGATGGAGAGATGTTATCGGCTTTTGACCTTCCAGCTACCCTCAAGTTAGTTCCTGAAAAGAACTTCGGCTGGCAGCGCTACATTAGCACCCATCAGAAAACAGGCGACGTTGAGGACGAAGAGCACATCGCCTTTTTGAACATGTGGCTAGATAGGTTCTTTTCTGCGGCCAGTCTCTTAGTCCCAGCAAAGTGTATCAAGGAGTAGCCGAAGCTCTGGTAGCAGGACAGAAGTTAGCAATCGGCAAATATCTGTTGGGAGCCACATATCGGATGATGCATGAAATTAGAGAAGGCCTCTGCTCTAAAAAAGCCGATAATTCAGTCGGAAACTTAGGTGGCCCCTTCTGGTTCATCTGTTTGTTCCTGAAACTTCACATATACAACTCTACAGGGGAACTTGATTTTGATATAGAATTTCCGAATGAAGAAGAAGAAACCGATAGCAATGAACGCCCTTGCAGATCATACAGAGAAATGACCTCTGTTAATTGCAATAAGAGGCACCTGAATCAAGAGGATTTCTTCCACTCTCTGGCTGCATTTTTTACCATGTCTGAATCGAAATATGGCCCAGAGCAGTTCAACCCATATACCGATTTGGACAGATACGCAGTTCCCACCTTTTTTCCGCTTTTCCGCCAACATAAGCGGCGAAGTCTCATCGGTATTTAAAAAGTTCATCTCCCCCGGGTATCTTCTTTGCTATTCTCAGCACAAGGAGTCACATCAAAAAACCATCTTATGAGTTCTACCATCCTGCAATATTCGCTCGGCAATTCAACTTAGGACGAGACATTCCTGACTTATTCATCTACTGCCACCTAAATGCCAGAGAAGATCTCAACTCCCAATCGGCATATGGAATTTTAGCCGCTGCACATTGAGTTTGAAATGCCGATGGAGCTCGTAATGTGGGCCGCAACTTCTCCAGAGTTCAAAACTTGGTGGAATTCTATTGCCAAGAACATTTATGCCACAGAAGGTGGAGTCGCCGCCTTGATAAAAAAATTCACCAGAAAGAAAGAAACTTGCAAACCCAACTGGCCGAAGATTGCCGGTATAGAAGAATCTTCATCAGAATCGGAGAAAAGCAGTAAAGAAAATACCGATTCCGAAGACTCTGATGAGGAAGATAGCTCTGGCAACGACGAAGAAGAAAAACTTTCTGAGTCAGGCCCGTCTTCATCGGATTCAGATGATGATCGGACAGAATCTCAATATCATGCATCGTCTTCTGAGAACGAGGTCACTAACTCGCGTGCGTTTACTAACTCATATCATTCCTTTTTCGATAACTAATCTTGTATTATTTCCTTTACAGGGTGGAGACAAGCGCCCCAGGTCCAAGCTTGTCGGGGAGGAAGCCGAACGCCTCCATTCGACCGCCAAGTCTACGTCGGCATTTACCCAAGAATCCTCCCAGCAGCAACCAAAGAAGAGAGGTACAATTGGCTTATTACAAATAATCCTTTTCAAACCAAATTGCTTACTCATTTTGATCAACCGGAAGATCCGATGGTGATGTCGGCCAGAAAAAGAAATTGGCAACCAAAAGGCCAAGACCGCAAAAGGTGCGTACATCTGATAGCACGGAGTCGGTATGTGACACAGTAAGCACTTGATTTTTTTTCTCAAAATTTCACAGCTTTCTTTCAGTTTTCTTCTTATCGGAATTCCAATTTTAGGACACCCCACCTATCCAGAAAAAGAAGGATAGTACACCTGCTCCGCCGCCAGCATCGCAAACGCAAACGCCACCATCCTTCAACCTCCAAGATGTAATCGGAAATTTCTTAACTCAATTTACGAAATTCTCATATTTTCGATCCTTTGTAACTTTAAAAAATTTTCTTTTCTTCAGTATATGTTCCAACCTCGTAGCCCAGCCCAACTTTACCTATGTCAACATGCTCAATACAAAACAACAATACAAATTGTAAGATCAAGCCTTCCA
>SPJY01034699.1:0-13212 GCA_005191435.1 Raddia distichophylla | reverse complement strand
ACCTTATGTACCGACAGGTGTCTTTGAGAAGATCCCGTTCCCTACCGCTCGGCCCGCCGACTCGAGCGATGACGCCCTCGATGCCCTTCATGAACTAGTGGGCGCGGCAACCCCGCTTCTAGGGGACTTGCCACCCGATGAAGGCGACCCGGACCCTCACGGGACCCCGGACCCAGCCGGACCTGATGCTCAGGCGGCCCTCGCTGCATGTATCCATGAGTTTCGGGGCTACTTGAAAGACAACATCCTTACTGATGATGATGCTACCACAAAACGCATCTCCAGACAGGCTAGAAGATACACATTGGTGGAAGAGGACCTCTACCGACGTGGCGCCAATGGAGTTCTCTTAAAGTGCATTTCCTAGGAAGAGGGCAACAAGATCCTCGTTGACATCCACGAGGGTGAGTGCGGAAGTCATTCTTTAGCCTGCACGTTGGTGGGGAAAGCCGTCCGGCACGGCTTCTATTGGCCAACAGCTCTCAAGGACGCGACTAAGCTGGTTCGAAGATGCCAAGTGTGCCAGTTTCATGTGAAGCAAATTCATACACCGGCGCAGCTCATACAACTCATTCCCCTTTCCTAGCCCTTTGCGGTCTGGGGGATTGATCTCTTGGGGCCATTCCCCAAAGCTGTCGGTGGCTACGATCATCTCTACATCGCCATCAACAAGTTCACCAAGTGGCCGGAAGCAGTCGCCGTAACCAAGATTGACAAGCTTTCAGCAGTCAAGTTCCTGCTGGGCATCGTGTCCCACTTCGGGGTCCCGAACAGAATCATCACCGACAATGGCACGCAATTCACCAGCGCGCTGTTCGGGGACTATTGCGAAGATATGGGCATCAAGATCTGCTTTGCCTTATCGCATCACCCCAAGAGCAACGGGCAGGCCGAGCACGCAAATGCGGAAATCCTCAAAGACCTCAAGACTCGAACATACGACTATCTGAAGCTGCACGGGAAGAAATGGATAGAACATCTTGAAACCATCTTGTGGGCGAACCGGACCATGCCAAGTCGAGCCACCGGGGAGACTCCATTCTTTTTGGTCTACGGGGTGGAAGCTGTTCTCCCCCGGAACTCACCAAGTGGAGCCCCCGTGTAAGCGCATTCGACGAAGATCTGTAGGAACAGCTCCGATAGGAAGACGTCGCGCTCCTAGATGGGGCCCGATGCCAAGGCGCTCTTCGTGCCGCTAATTACCAGCAAGCCCTACACCGCTATCACCAGCACTATGTTAAGCCCCGATCGCTCGTAGTAGGAGACCTCGTGCTAAAACGCATCCTAAACAGGGTGGGGGTGAACAAACTTTCCCCCACCTGGGAGGGTCCCTCGCATCCTAAACAGGGTGGGGGTGAACAAACTTTCCCCCACCTGGGAGGGTCCCTACCGAGTGGTCGAGGTCAGCCGGCCTGGATGCGTGCGCTTGGCCACGGAGAGCGGGGATCAGCTGCCATTCTCGTGGAACATCGAGCATTTGCATAAGTTTTACCCTTGAAAAGTAAAAAGTCCTCGCAGGGCAACATACTGGGGCCCCGGACCCCGGCTATGTTGCCCGGGGGCCATCCACACTATTGATGTTCGATTATGTGTAATGTATGCTTTTGAAAAACTCTAATGAAATCACGTGAAGGTTCAATCCTCTGACGCTCATATTCTTCCTTCCCTGAGACCCGGACTTGGGCACCGGAAAAGCTTTCCCTTATTGAACAGGTCGGTGGCATTGGCACGTCCTGGTGGTGACCGGGGTGCCACGATGTTCTTGTGCTGCCCCCCGAACCGAGTCGCCTTGGTGTGTAGGTATGAAGCAGCACCCCGGGCATGGCTAAGCCGTAGGAGGTAATGGGGGCCCTCCGGGTTAGTCCTCTAGCCTCCCGCGGTGAGTTGTCATGTCTCGGCCTAGTCCGCTTTCACCAGCACGCCACTTCTTGGCCTGGGGTCTGGCCAGCCGAGGGCCGCGACCCCCGATAGATCCCACCAGGCCCCCAGGGAAGCCTCGGCAGAAAAAAAAAAAAGAAGAAGGAGATAGCCAGCCAAGTATGGTGCCTAAGTTCGGATCCAAGAAATTTTGTATTTTTCCACTTGCAATTGTGTTGTAGGAGAATTACCCCCCGGAGCTCGGGTGCAGGATCCGGGGGTCACAGGGGGACCACCTGCCTATGTCCGGGGTCCTGGAGTTGGCCCCAGGACATAGGCGAAGAAGAATCAGGACGTAAGCACGAACCCGGGGGCAAGGCCGCTCCCGGGGCCGTGCAAGAAAGAAGTCTGTGAAGACCCTGGGGCTTGATGCCCCCGGAGCCCAAGCACACAAAAGACGACCCCCCGGCTGTCGCGAGAGAGTCGGGGGCCGGGACACTGACCTGGGGCCTTTGTGCTGCTAAAGAGCCCCCCGAAGTAAGAATAAAGAAGCAAAATGAAACAAGAAGTGATGTGCACCAGAAGATGCAGATTTACAGCAAAAGCGCAGTTGAAACAGAAGTTATGATACAAATTTACAATGACAAAAAATGAAGAAGAGGTGATCCTAGAAATGACTCTTCACTATCATCGGGATCATCTTCTTCTTCTTCTTCTTCTTCTTCTTCTTCTTCTTCGGCATCTTGGCCAGCCGTGCCGCTGGTTGAAGCCCCTGCTGATGCCGGTTAGACCCAGTTGGACGCAACATACTCTGCGGCGTCTCGGCACTTGGTCTCAACCCACTCCTCCGTGGTGGGGTTGGCCCCCTTGAAAACCAAGTCGACGTCGAGATCAGGGAGCCAACTCTTCAAGGCTGAGAGTGCGTCCATCGCACAGTTGTACTCCAGGAGGCGTCCTTCCTTTGCTCGCGCGGTGTCCAGCAGCTCTCGGGCACCCGCGAGCTTGGCCGCAACCTGGGCAAAGCCGAGGCAGGTGCCTTCATATGTGTCCCGGGCGGCGTACGTGGGCACCTGACCTTCCGGGAGGTCCCCTAGGCCCAACTCTTTGACGGCGCACCTGGCCGCGTCGAAGGATTCCCAGGCCATCTTCCTGGCGGAGGCTCGCAGGGTGGTCTCATCCTTGATCTTATTCTTCAGCTCCCCGAGCTCCTCCGCCAGGGCCTTGGCTTTCCCGGCCCTCTTCGCCAATGCCTCGTGGTCGCCCACGGCTTCTCCCAGGCGGAGAGTCGCTCCTCCCTCTGTGCAAGGGTGGCCTTACCCTTGTCAAGGGCACGTTGGGTGTCCTCTATCTACTGCTTCAGCCGGCGGACCCGGCCCTCCTCTTTGCGGAGGTTGCTCTCCCGTCCGGCGAGCTTCTCCACGGCCGCATTTAGCGAGGCTTCCGCCGCGTCAGCCGCTTGGATCCTAGCTACCAGAGTGGCCTCCTCATCCTAGAGGCACTTCTCCTGGCCTTCGAGCAGCGCCACGTCAGTGCTGAGCAGTTGGCGGTGGAGCTGAAGGTCATCCTCCTTGCGCCTCCTCGCCCCCTCCAGCCCGGTGATGTACGCCGGCATGGCGTCCGCCGCCCCCTTGACGGCTCCCGGCACCCAGGCGAGATCGCCCTGGCGCCGGCACCCAGGCTGTCCTGCGCCGCCTCCGCAGCCGCCTGCTCGGCCTCCTTCCTCGCTACTTCTGCGGCCGCGATGGCCTCAGCCTTCTCCGTCTTCAGCCCATCAATTTGGGCGGTGGCGTCGGCGGCCACCCGGTCGAGGGCGTCCACACGCTCCTGCAGGGAAGAGATCCGCGCTGCGGTAGCCTTCTCTGCGGTGCTCACGGCCCCAGCCGCCACCTTCTCGGCCTCTGCCAATGCAAGCCCGATGTTGCGCGAAAGCTCCTCGGCCTGTCGCCGCTCCAGGCGCGCCTTCCGTTTCGCCCGCTTCAGGGCCTCCTGCTCGGTAGCCACAGTCCTCTGCATCCGCTGAAGGGCTTGGAGCACCAATTCCAAGTCCACCTCTATCCCGAGCAGGCCCCCCGCGCGTCAGTGCCCGAGACACCTCGGCGTCCGAGCTCCCTTCGAGGCTCACCTCAGAGTGCTCTCACAGCACCAACGCACCGCCGCCGGCTGCGGGGGCGACTGAACAACCCGCCGGGGTGGTTTCCTTCTCCACCTCAAGGGTGTTAGACCCCGGCGTGGCCACAGGCTCGGGAACTGCAGGCCCAGCAAGCCCCTCCTCCGTGGCCGAAGCAGCCGCCCCGCTGCCGAAGTAGCCACTGCCACGGTGGGCGGGTCCACCTCCATCTCTCCGTCGTGGCCTCTCCCAGGATCCGGCGGGTAGCTTCATCGACCTCCAGTACCCCATCCGGGGCCAGGGGTGTAGCCACCCCAACCAGGGACGCAGCGACCGGCGTTTTGTCGGCCTCCTCCTCGAGCCGCGCGGCCACTGCCACAATGTTCCGCGCGGACTCCCCACCGGTCCGCGCGGCATCCCCCTCGGACGTCCGCGTGGTGTCCTCGGGGGTCCGCGCGACCACCTCCTCCCCGAGCCGCGCGGCCTCCTCATTTTGCGCGACCTCCTCTGTGTGCGCGGCCTCCTCCTCGTTCCGCGTGACCTCCCCTGCGCGCGCAGCCTCCTCCTCTATGGACCGCATGGACTCCTCAGTCCGCGCGACCTCTCCCATCGTCACCCGTGCAGCCTCTTCCACCGCGGCCCGCGAGGCTTCCTCCTCTGCACCCCGCGCAACCTCCTCCACATGGTGCGCGTGACCTCGGGGGTCCGTGCGGTCTCGCTCGCCGTGTTCACCGTCAACCTCAAGGCCAGGGCGGGGTCCTCCGTCGCCTCGCCAGTCTCCTCCGTCACCGGCTCCTTGTTTGCCGGCTCATCATCGGAGATGTCCACAAACTCCCTCGCCGGGTCCGCTCCCGGCACCATCTCGGCAGTTGAGACCTCCTGGCTCGGCCTCGAGGCCTCAGGACCCGCTAGGACCCCACTGTCGGGGGCCTCGGGTAGTTTGCTGCCACCCGCCGGAGCGGGCCGCTGCGCCCGGGAATCCTCGCGGCGGGATCCCCAGTCCGGGGCACGCGACCCCCAATCCGGGGCTTCCCTCACCGTCCTGCAAAGGAGAATTCATACTTCACATACAAGAGATCTGCTTAAAAAAGCGAACAAGAACACTCTGAGAAAGATCTAATACCTCCGGCTGGACCTGGCTCACCGCCAGGTGCTGACGAAGGGGTTCGCCTCCTCCACACGTTGCTGCTTCACCGGCCGCCCTGAGCCCTCGCCTCCTTCAGTCCTGGCGCGGTCGGCGCTAGCGCAGCGCTTTCCCCTGCTGGACTCGGCCCCCGCGCTGGGTGGTGATGTCACGCCAGGGTGACCCGTCGGTGGTGGCGGCGGCGGGGGTGGCACAACCTCCCCCATGTGAATCAAATGACCCCGGGGTTCCTCAGCCCCCGGTGGTCAACTGCCGTCATCTCGCCCCTGGGTGTGGGGTCTCGGCCGGGAGCTCGAACAGCGCGCGCACCCCTTCCGGCGGGTACAACATCTCATCGGAGAAGCTGCTGACGCTGGATTTCACCCACTTTTCCACCACCGCCAAGTCTGGCACGGACGCGGGCCCGCGCTCCACCCAAAAATGTCGTGCTCGTCCGCGTACGTCCACATCCCCTGGTCATGGCGCTGCAATGGAGCAATCCTCCACGACGTGAAGTGCGCCAGCACCTTCGTCGTCATGAGCCCCACCTCGGACAGCTCCTGGATCCTCGTCAGCACTGGTAACCACTCCGCGTGCATCTCCGGCAGGGCCGCTCGTTGTTGCGATGAGCTGGATGCCGGGCCCGTTGGCACTCTCAGCCGCGGCTCCTCACCCGTCTTGGCGTAGAGCCAGGTCACCCGCCAATCCTCCCACTTGCCCGCGAAGTCAGTGGCGATGTACGGCGTGCGGGGATTCGCCCTCTTCTAGAGTCGTACCTCCCGAAGATTCTCGACCTTCTCGAGGATTTGAGAATGAAGAAGTGCCGCCACAGCACAAGTGACGGCTGAACTCCGACGAACGCCTCGCACAGGTAGGCAAAAGTCGACAGCATCAGGATGGAGTTGGGGGAGAGGTCGCCAACCTTGACCCATAATAGTCCAGGACGGTCTTGAAGAACAGTGAAAGCGGGAAGTTCATCCCCACTTTCACGAACACTGAGAAGATGATGTACTCGCCCTAGTCCTCGCACGGCATCATCTGTGGCCAGACCCCCGGCTTCACGTTGCCGCGGCAGGCCTGGTCCCGCCATCCGAGCAACAGGTGCACGGGCTGCATCCCCTCCTCATTCATCACCCTAGGCTTCGGCAGGGTCCGTGAAGGACAAGCTGCCGCTGCGCGCCATTTCCCTCTTGCTACTACCGATGGTTGTGGTGGCTGGAGGAAGAAGAAGGTCGGAAGGCTTGTGTGAAAAGAATGAGAAGATGGAAAGCCGGAAGGGATGATTTATAGCCGCCTGACCCTCTCTCTCTTCTTAATTCCCAGGTACTGCGCGACGCAGCGCGGTAATTTCGGAAGACGTGCACATTAAGGAGGCGTGCGGCAGTGCGACGGTTGCTCTGCCCCAGGCGGGCGCCTCGCCTGCGCGCACAATTGGCGCATCAGAGGAAAAGATTTCGAGATTTAGGGCCTGTTTGGTTCACCGCCTAAACGAGCCACAACTAAAGTTAGGCATGCCACATGTGCTTAGGTAGCTGTTTAGTTGACTACTAAAGTTAGTTGTGCCACAGTTTTTTAGGCGAATCCTGAGCCCTTGCCAGAGAAAAATGCGCCAACTTTGTGGCGGTGATTTTCACCGCCACATTTTGCCACGCCACAATCTCCCCTCTCTCTCGCTGCACTCTGGCCGAAGGCAGAGGCGCGAGCCCCCGGCGGCGGCGCGAGCCCCCGGCGGCGGCGCGAGCTCCCCGACAGCGTGGCTCCCAGCGCGGCGGCGGCGCGAGCTCCCAGCGCGGCGGCGGTGCGAGCTCCCCGGCAGCGTGGCTCCCAGTGCGGCGGCGGCGAGCTCCCGGCGGCGGCGCGAGCTCCCCGGCAGCGTGGCTCCCGAAGCTCCTGTGGCGGCGCATGGCAGCAAGGCAACGAGGCTCCAGAGCTCCCCCGGCGACGTGGCTCCCGGTTCGTCCCCTCGTCCTTCTTCCTGGAGCTGCATCAATTTGCGATTAGCACTTGTATGTTTCGCATCTGACTCCAAGAACGGCCATTAGGCCATGAGCAAGCTGCTGCTTGGACGCCATGAGCAGTGAGATTGTTTGCAAATGGTTTTTGTTAGATTCTTGAATTCTTGATATATTTTTGTTGTTCTAAGCCTGATATACGTTTGTGATCTCCTATTGAGCGTATTTGTCAATTCTTTGTTAATTATACTTGCAGCTCCACAAAATGATCGGCATATTTGAACATCGCTCGGTACATGTTCGATGAAACGTCTACCCCAAATTCAGTCATTTTTTCTCAAGATGGCTCGACGAGACGAACAAGTCTCGGCGAGATTATGGTGTATGCGAAGTGCTAAAGTGCTAAAGCTCTAGGTCAGGGATGTCAACTCCATCAAGTCCCCTCTACACGCCGTAGGGGCCCTGTTTATATAGTGTAGATGAACCAACCTACCGAGGAATATCGGGCCGGGCTAACTACGAGATCGTAACGAACTCAGTACATGCCAAATATGTCCTACAGTAGATAAGGTAATCTCCTAGTCTTGGGGATCATGACCTCCAATCCAATCCGGGAAACCAACGTCCGGGTCTTCACGCGGTCACGCAGAACTATGTTTGAGTCGGACTCAAACATAATTCCTTGGCCATTACGCACCGTGCCAACCAGGAAGCTGTTCGGCAGGATGCATATGGGCCAGATAGAACCTTCCAGGGAACTGGGCCCTGGTAGGCTGTTCGACTAGGCCGTCAGGGAGTGGGCCATGGCAATGAGCCGTATTTTTATCCTCGACACACTGTCAGCGCTCCCAGGCTAGCATACCTCTGGGGCGCTGCCTAATCCGCCTCTACGTCAGCGTCAGTCAAACCGGCGCAGCATCCTGATCAGAAATTAGTGGGGCCCGTCCTCGACGTGCGCTCGCCCGTGAACCCCGCCAGTTAGGTACCGGTCAGCGCCGGAAATCTTGCTAAAGAGCCCCTCTATTTCCAGTGAATCAACCCTCAGTCCTGTTTTCCTTACATATATGCCCCTGGTTCATGTTTAAGTCCCTGGAATTCATGTTTTAATTGCAGATATGCCCCTGCTATGCATGTTTAGCACCCAGAACCCTCTGTTTCTCTGTTTTAACACCCGAGGTCCATAACTTGTTATACCAGAACCCTTAGAACTTGTGTAAAATCACAGTTATACCCCTGTTAACTTGTTTTATGCATAACTTGTTCAAATGAAAACCTTTTTGAATTATTCTTGAACATGTGAGCTCATAGCTAAGTGTAGAATAGTTTAGTAATGTCTTTAGTTCCTGTTTGTGATGTTTGGTGTACTGTTTTAGATGCTCTTAGGCTCATTGCTTGTATGTTTGATACGTGTAGACGAAGTTCAGTTCGAGGATCCTAGTGCTCAAGCTTGGGAAGTACCTGAGCAGCTGTTTGAGGAAGGCAAGTGCTCCTAATCCTATTTATGTCCCATTTACACACAATTTACATTCCCCGTTCAATTTGGCATGCTCCTATCTAAGGATGACTAGCCACTAACTTACGAATTATATTAAACTTGGGAAGGGCTGTGATGTGTAGCTTTTAATTGCTAGCGCTCTACTCTAACTCATGACCAACATGAGATGATGGGTTGGATATTAATGGTGACTAATGGTTCTATGCAATTAATGTTAAAAGATGACTTTTTAGCAACTTGGAAATGGGGGCTTGAGCTATTTCTCAAGATTCCTCACCCTAAGGACCGGCTCACCGAGCGACCACCCAGGAAAACAGTGCAACCGCAAGGGTAGTATGGGACGCCCTTGGCTAATTATGGGGAGGAACTGGAGATAGTGGTGTTTGCTAACTTGTTTGATGGCGTAAGAGGGGCCCGGGGTATAAGCTTTCAGGTGCCAAGCTGGGTGCAGTGGTTTATTTGCTTTCTTGTTAGTCACCCCCTTGGAATGGAGGCCTATATTGATAACTGGAGGAAACCTTAACGGGCAGCCACGCTCTGGGAAATCCTCCGAAAAGCCTCGCAAGTGAGAGTACCTGCCACTCACCTTGTTAGTGTTTAAGAGGTTTGGCCGCCTCCGGCAAATGGGAAATCCTGTCTTGCGGGTAAAGTGTACAACCTCCGCAGAGTGTTAATCAAATTGATATATCAGCCGTGCTCACGGTCAAGAGCGGCTTGGACCCTCAACCGATTAGAGATCATGTGGTTTGGGCTGAAATGATGGAAATGTCGATGATGACTCTATTATACTTGACTTACTATCTTATGGGAGAAATATGGGAATAAGCATACCTTGATAAATAAAACTTGACCAACTTAAAAGCTACCGCAATCTAGCCAGCTCCACATAAAGCTAGTCCACTTGAGCCTGAATGGGGCACTTGCTGAGTACTTTGTGTACTCACCCTTGCTTTCTTCTTCTTTTTTCATCCCTGTGCTGCTTCCCTTATCCCCGATGCTCAGAAGATGGAGACGGTGGAGAGTACGCTCAGGAGTTCCAAGACTTCGATGAGTTCTAGGCACGCTGTTCCCCCAGTCAGCTGCCTGTGGAAGATGGATGCCATCTCCGTTGTCGTTATCTCTGATTAGGATGTTCGGTTGTGTTAATCAAGTTCTTGTGTGAAAGACTATGTCTTATGTGTAAGACTCTGTCTGTAAGGATGATTTATCGTTATGTATGAAATGCACTGTGCTGTAATGATCCACAATATTTGTGACTATGTATGTGATTTCGATCCTGGCACATACATGGTTTGCACTTGGGTTTCTTTCGAAACCGGGTGTGACACTTTTTATGTAAGGCCCAATCTTATTATTCATTTTCACACTAACTGTACCATTGGAGACCACTTGTTTAATCCAATGGCACCAAGTATCACAGAACCCTTGATTTTTAAGGCATTCAAAAAGGAAAGGCCATCTCACTTTGTCATATGCTTTTTCGAAATCCAGTTTCAAAATCACACCTAACTCTTTCTTTTTTTTGGTCTCATGCAAAATCTCATGTAAGATCATTACACCAAACATGATATTTCCACCCTTCATAAAGGTTGTCTGGGATTTTAGAATCAACTTCTGTGCAACAGGTTCCAGTCTAATAGTCAAAACTTTTGTTAATAACTTGTACAAACAGTTCAGGAGATAGATAGGCCTAAATTGCTGAATTTTCGCTGCATCTTTTATCTTGGGTAGAAGAGTTATAATACCATAATTCATCCTACCCACGTTCAACTTGTTATTGTAAAAATCATTACAGAGCTGTAAAATATCTTCTTTCACAATAGCCCAACACACCTGGTAGAACTCTACAGGAATGCAATTATGCAATGGTTATCGTAATGGCACTTGGTGGGTCAAGTCGCTGCATTTGATTGCCATTGCTTCATGTGTTCCTGTTGTTAGAGTACAATTGGTAATAGCATATGTCTAGAACGGAACCGGATCCGCCGAAGTAGTAGCTATCCGAGGAGAAGGACCAAAAGTCGGGCCAGGGATGCCCGAAATGTTGACTCCAACAAGTGCAATAATGCCATATATAATGGGCGCTGGTCTTGGAAAGGTATCACGTAGCTCATAGCTTGTCATTTGTCAATCATGCTATAATTTTTATTTGTTCTTAGATGTAGTATACTAAAACATGAAGGTTGCTGCCATATTTATTTCTTACCTCTTTTGTGCCGCACTTTCATGTTATTAGATGCCCAAGTACTTAGTAGTGTGGCTGTGGCACATAACTTAAGACAGCAATGCCAGATGATGCATAATTCTGATGTTCTTCTGCACAGATCCAGAAATTGTTGAAATTTCAGAGCAGTGAATGCTCTCTTGACATTTTTAAATACAATACAGTGGATTACATGTTCTGTGTATTCCAACTGTCTGGCGCTTCCTGTAATTCAGATGCCTAGCAGCATGCGTGCCAGGCAGCTCTGTCATTCTTAGCGACAGTTGAACGTGATCACCTTTTAATTAGTGTTCATTCTTCATTACAGGAGTGCGCTCTGCTGACGGATGGTAAGAGTTTCCGGACAGCTGGGTAATCGATGTTGATCTTACCAAAGAGTCCGGCGGAGGAAATGGAGCCTGCCGCCATCATACAAGGTCGCCCGTGGAGCCCTCTGGAAGGTACTGTAGCTTGAGCATTCCGTCCCTGAATATGTGTGTTCCTCCATTCCAAACTGAATATGTGTGTTCCTCCATTCCATCTCTTATTGCAGTACATAAAGGTTGTGGCTCCAGCGTCGAGACGATGTGTCACCGATGAGTAGGAATATTTCATCGTTTTGATAGGTTGTGTTGCCAAGCAAAAACCAGGAACAATTTTCCTGTGAGAGTGGGCCATATGATCCCTCTTGGGTGTGGTAGGTAACAATAAAAATGTCAGTTTCCAGGAGGAGCTTAGCGGCCGAGGAAACTGCTGAATAATGGAGTGTTCTTGGTTTGTTGGAGGCAGCCAGCGCGTACTCTAATATAGCTTCAGATCTTTCAGTCTTCCCTCCCTTGTTTGTGTGCACCTTAACACCTGCGCTACCTTATACATAGAGAAAATCAGTGGGTTCTTGGCTGAGCTGTTGGAGAAATGTCGAGCGACAAATCGTGCAAACTTCTCTTCTCCAGCATTCAAATCCATGAACAAGTTTTGCTCCAAGCCTCCCAACAATGAAATGAACAAAACCTACAAAGTTCTCATTTTATGGGCTGCATTGTTAACAGTTGGACCGGCCCACAATTGGCCCACGGCCCACTCTACTGAATTCTGAAGAAGCTGTCGCCCTGCTGCTTCAATTTGGAGAAGCAGATATCTGAACTCTGAAGAGTTTGTGCTGCCCCAACAAGACTGCACGTCCAATAATACTCTATTGGTGTCATAGCTGTGGGTGTTGCTTTTGACTACAGCCATGATCTTCACATATCCTTTGCATTCCCCTTTCGAAATTTTCTCACCTTGCTTACCCGTGCCATAAATCATTCACAGTCTGAGACATGGGTGGACAAAATGAGTCCATCAGAGCCTATGAACCCAACGATAAGGATTTCGAGGGCCGGCCATCAAGGTATATGATTCGTTGATTTTTCATTCTAGTATTCCTGGATAGATGGTATGTTTTTTTTTTTTTTGAACGAAACTGGAGGGGTTTTCCCCCTACAGTAATTTTATTAAAAGAAGGAATGTAAAAAAGAGTTACAACTGGGACAGGTTACAGAGTTGTTAACCAAGCATCTAACAAATTAACAGCCTGAGGGTTACAACAGGAGGGCAGCCTCTTTTTTTAGGAGCAAACTACAGGTCACAACTTCTGCTCTGACATTGTTGAAAATGAGATTGTTTCTGATCGTCCAGATGCAGTAGCACATGACAATAATGATTTCTAGCGAGAAGGGGATGTTTAGCTGTCTTTGGAGCTCTTCTGTTAGAGCTGCCATATTGTCCTTTCTTGGTAGGTTTATGTTCAAGATGTTCCAGCAATCTTTGGCAAATGGACAATCTTGGAAGAGATGCATTACTGATTCTTCTTCCTGTCTATTGCACAGTTGACAAAAGTAGTGTTGAGGCTGCATATTTTTCCTTCTTAGAATGTTTTTGGTGCTTATCCTATCTCTCAGGGCAAGCCAGAAAAAAAATTTATGTTTTGGCTGGCAGGATGATTTCCAAACTCTACTGAAGATTCTGGCTGCAGAACTTTGATCAGTTAGATGCTTGTAGGCTTTCTTGGCCGTAAATGTTGCATTTCCCCATTGGTAGGACCAAACATCATCACTATCAGTCAGAGATATATTACTGAAGGTATTGCTGAATCTTAGGTATTGCTGGTATGCTTCTTCAGAGAGTGGTAAATGAAACACCATGTCATCCTCAAAGCTTTCCTTGGCCTTCTTGATTGTCAAGTTTTTCTTCTTCACAAATGAGAACAGTTCTGGATATCTTGATTCCATAGATTGATTTAGCCATTTGTCTTGCCATAACAAGCACGTTCTTCCATTTTCAATTGAAACAGCTGCCATTCCTTTGAAGCTTGGGACAAGTTTCAACACATCTCGCCACCAGAAGGAGCCTTTCTTTGTCAGAGAGGGGAGCCTGTCATTAGAGTAATATTTACCCCAAATTAACTGAACCCATGGCTATTGTATGGCTAACCAA
>SPJY01034554.1:2520771-2580884 GCA_005191435.1 Raddia distichophylla | reverse complement strand
CAAATTCACCTTGAATTCTCATATTGAAAAATACATCAGGTTGCAAAATAAACACAATCAGGTTGCAACCTAATACATCATCTTGAATTCTCAGATTGCAAAACACTATGAGGTGATACATCACCTTGAGTTCTCAGATTGCAAAATAAACACTATCAGGTTGCAACCTAATACATCATCTTGAATTCTCAGATTGCAAAATACAGAATTCTCAGATTGCAAAATACAGAATTTTTAGAAATCCTTCAACTATGAGTTATTTTATTTGGACAATTCCGGCTGTCATGGTAGCCAACTTCTTTGCACGTTTTACATGTGCGTGTTCCTCCCTCTTTCTTCTTTTTCATGCCACCTTTCTTCTTTTCCTTGTCTGCATGTCCGAGTATTCTTTTGCATCTCCCCTTCGTATGTATATCGGTGGGTGGATATACTTGGACCTCGTTTGGAATGGTAGCACCGATAAAAGCCTCACGTATATGCCGGTATCCACGACTCACGTATATGATACCTTCTAGCCAACCATTCATTATCTTGTAAATTAAATTCTGAAATTAAAGAGTGCCATTTCGACTCAAATTCCATTGCTGTTTCTGAACCCCACACACATGACCTAATGCTATTCCAAAATGCATCATTCTCTCTTAAATATGGACCAATTTTCTCAGGGAGTTTTTTCATAATATGCCACATGCACAACTAGTGAATGGTATTTGGCAGAACACTCATGATAGCTGTCCTCATGCCAGCATCCTCATCGGTTATGATAAGCTTAGGAGAAATCCCTCCCATAGATCTTAAGAAGGTTTGAAACAACCAAACATAAAACTCTATCCTCTCATTTGCTAAGAACGCAGCACCGAAAAATACAGATTGCATGTGATGATTCACCCCAGTGAATGGTGCAAAGATCATATCATATTAGTTAGTATTATATGTCGAATCAAAAGATACCACATCACCAAAGTGACTATAGTTTTTTTCTACTAGTGGCGTCTGCCCAAAAAACACGGACCAACTTACCATCATCGACTTCATACTCAAAGAAGAAGGCGGGATTTAGTTCCTTCATCCGTCCAAGTTGGTCTATGAACATCTGTGCATCAGCATCTTTGATTTTACTTTTGAATTCGCTGTAATAATTTTTTAGGTCTCTCTGTGTGCACCCCACATACTCAAAACCACCTGCACTCACCTGAAGCAACCTATATGCTTGCGAGGTGCCTATGCTTGCTTTATCACAGTTGAACAATGTGGTTTTTGCCTTCTGATTTACATGGCGGTTGGATCTAAGCAAATAGCGTTTACTAGGTGTCGCTAGGTCATGGTTGTGCTCCTCAACAAACGTTGCTACCTTGTACTTGTTATCACTACACCGCTTGACATAGATATGAGCTTCACATCCACACCTTGTTTCTTTCATCTTACGAACTAAGGGATCGACAACATTTTTATCTTTACCAGATTTAAATCCTTGCCTTGCACATAAGTAGCGCTTCCATAGCACTACCGTATCATCCAATTTCTGTTGACCAATACGTACTGAAAAGCCACTGTCATGTGCATACTTTTTGTAAAACTCCTCTACTGCCTGAATATTGTCAAACAACATCCCCACTATAGGCTTGGATTTCTTTTGACAAGCAGGTTTGAAACCTAGACACTGCAGCATCATAATTACTTCAGCACTAGTAAATCCATAAGCGCGGCAACAACAGTAGGTTGAAAATACTCACATCGGAAGATATATTCTTTTTGGGTGTAATAAACCCGTCATTAGCAAGTGATGGTTGTTCAAGGTTAATGGTTGAGGAGATGGTAGCATCTTCCATCGAGGGATCGCCAAGGTGATGGTTTTCGTTGGTGAGGTTCGCATCGGTGCTGCCATAATTAGGAAATATTAGGGGATTTACAAAAGCACGTGATGCATATAAATAGAGAGAGAGAGAGAGAGAGAGAGAGAGAGAGAGAGAGAGAGAGAGGGCATGGGAGATTACATAGGGGTGAGCACATTGGTGACCATTCTTGGTGCTTGGCGCTGCATGTGGGGGAGATGAGAGGCACGAGAGAAGTCCCTGGTTGAAGACAGAGGCCGCAACAACTAGCGATCTTCATCTATTCAACCAGCAACATGAGGGAGAGAGAGACCTAGGCTACGTGAGGGAAGAACGGGAGCAGCGCCGGCGCCGCCGTGGTGGAGAGACCTGTGCTCGTCGAGGCGAATTGGGCGGGATGGGTTCCTCCAGAAATTCCGGATCAGGCAGCGGGGGGCTATTTGCAAATTTGGCAGCGCGCCCTCGGATGCAGATCGCACGGCTAGAAACGGATTTTTGCACGCGTGCACGCCTGAGCTGATTGCATACCAAACGGACTCATTAAGTATTTAGATTATGAGTATATAAAGACTAGTCGTGTAGATTTGTCTCGAACTATTATGCCATGGGTTTACATATTTTTCATACCAATAATCAATGGCCAAAGATATATTTTGAAGATCGTGTTGATGTTCAAATGGCTGTTATTTGTGACCGTAAAGAGTATGATCTCATAAGGGAGGGATAACTGCTTGACATGAAAGCGCGCCCATGCAATCAGTACCAGAATAGTTTGATTTTTGATAAATGCAAAGATGTTACTCTCATTCAGCATATTTTCGAAGGACCTTACTAGCTAAAACAATGGGCATCACTAGAGAAGGACGAAGATTGTAAATCTACCATCATGGCATGTCAATCATTGTAAGTAACATCGATGAGTTTCTTTAATACTCGCTATGGCCAGAGGACTTGAAATAGGTTTTTTGCTGCATGGCATTTTTCATTGTACAAACTTCAATTTACAATTCTTTTCTGTTTCTTCTGCGAAACAAGTGATTTAAAATACATCGTACGATACGGAGGCCAGGAGCAAATTCACCATATATATAAAAAAAATTCGAAAGCGGAGCAACCTGATCACGTACGATCGAGCCAACAGAGGCACAGTCGCACAGACGATGACCGTGAGGTTAACATATTTTCGTGATGTACGTACGCGGCGACGTCGCTGTTTCAGAACCCATCTATCTATCTTAATTTGGCACCTAACCGTATATATATAGCATGGTACGTGCTAAATTGGTCTCTCTTATATATACACGTAGTACAGTACCCGGCCGGCCCGTGTGCCTCTCCTTATCGCGCGCACTAGGCACACTAGCTAGTGAGTAGTGGCTGGTTGCTGTCCATGGATTGACGTGCATGCCACCACTTGATCGTCCTGGGCCAAGTTGCACGTACACTTGCACGCTAGCTACATTACGTGCACATCTGCACACACGATCGATCGAGTCGAGCCGATGGAGCTAGCGAGTAGACAGCTGCACAGCTGCACAGCTGGAGCTGGAGCTGGAGCTGGTCGATCGATGGCTAGCTAGCTGGTGTGCATGCAACGAATGTGGACGACGTAGGAGGGTACATTCATCCATCGGTATCGTATCGATCGATCGGGTGGTGGCTACGTACCAAGAATATCGTTCAGGATATGCTCGCTCCTGCGTGTGCTCGCCAAAGTGGCACACGATCGAATGGGACAGTACGTCTCGGCTACCTAGCTAGTTAGCTGTTAGCTAGATGAGCTTATCTGGACCGGATCGACCTCGATCGAGTGCGAGTGCGAGTGCGGGAGATCTTTATTTATTGGGCTCTTTTACGGTCCATCGGTCGGTCCACTTAAAATATCGCGCCCGTCGCTGTATGCGGAAGTTAATACTGATATATAATAATGCATTAATCGATCGTTCGTTTTATATATGTTTCTCTTTCTGTTCGATAATATATAGTGTGTGTGTGTGTGTGTGTGTGTGTGTGTATCTGTGTGTGTGTGTGCGCTTTCTTCTTTTTTGCTTTTCGGTTCAAGGTCGTCGCGCGCCATGATTAACTGGCCTGTACGTAACTGCGTAGAAACGCTTTTGCTAATCAATCATCGTATAGGACAGATTTTTCAAAAAGTTTTAGTCGATTTTGGTACCTACTTAGAGCATGAACAACAGGCACCCTTTCAGCGCCCGGCCGGTGTTAGCGTGCACTCCCGCGCGATAGATTTTCAAATTCAGCAGCTGCGCAACGGGCGGGCGGGATGGCGCGGAGGGTCAGCGTGTGATGCAGGCCTGTAATACGTAGCCTGTTGTTCATGCTCTTAGATTGCTTTCATTGAATCTTTTATATGTTCTACGAAGGTGTGTGATCTACGGCATAAAAAATGACTGAGAGTTAAATAACTCTCAGTCGCCTGATGTCAAACCACTACAGGAATCGCGGAAAGCCGTCGAGAAAGATAAGAAAACCGTCGACACAGATCATTCTCGACGGCCGGCCGTCGAGATTCGGCCGTCGATATAGAGCGGTCGAGAGAAACAACCTGTCTCGACGGCCCGGCCGTCGTTATTACCTATCCGCGCGCTAAATCGACCTTTTATCGACGGCTTATACGTGGCCGTCGAGACAGACTCCTTATAATGACGGCTTTTTCTCGGCCGTCGATATTAGCGCTGTTATATCGACGGTTTGTTTTTGGCCGTCGAGAACTATTGCGGCCGTCGAGATTTTGCGCGATTCCTGTAGTGAACTGACCCCTTAACCCTTCCAAGCACATTAAACACCGTAAAAAAATTTGCATTAAGATCCGCTACACTCCACTCATCGATTGTTTACAAAGAAATGTCTTTTTTTTTTCCTTCAAATTGTTGTACCGCAGGTATCTCTCTCCCTCCCTCCCTCTCTCCCCCTCCCCCTCCACCCTTTGGTTCGACACCGCCGCCTAGGTACACGGTGTCCATCCAAAACTGCCGGTGACTCCAACAACAAGACATCAATACTTCACCTCACCTCCTCTCTTCCTAGTTGTCTCCATCTTGCACTTCCGAGAACAAGTGTATTGGATGAGATAGGTATTTTCAAGTGTTTCTTTAGATGCCTTCATGTGTAAGATCCGAGAGGTACTGGATCAAATAAAATGAATGGACCAAGATCGCTTAATTGGGTTCACCTTCAAATAAAATGATCCGAGAGGTACATGCATGCACAGCCCATGGCTGTGTCCGAGACTTTCTTTAGCAAGAGCAGTACGTGATTGCAGAATCCGTGATCGATCGATGGATGGATAGTCCTATGCTCCTACATAGTCGTACATGCACTGAAGCCATAGGGGTTCGCCTGGCGTGCATGCATGGCTTCGAGATAAGAACGGCAAGAAAGGCTGGAGGCAGAGGCAGAGGCAGAGGCGGCCCCATCGGCACGACGTACGGCCGGCCGCCGAATCTAAAGCGACACAACAGTGGACTCCATTTGAGCTCTTGCTCCCGGCGTGACACACGTAAAGGCAAGATTCACCAACATAACATATGCATGCATGCCTTCCACTCCCTTTGCCGATGCAGCTAGCTAGCACACACTCACCACAAGTCACAACACACACACACACACGTACGAGAGAGAGATCTAGAGATCTAGAGAGAGAGAAAGACAGAGAGAGAGAGAGCATGGATCATCAAGTTGCGACATGCATGGCCGGAGCGCTCAGCAATACGTATGGTCTCTAACTCTCTATCCACGCGAGCATGGTGCCCACCATGAGAGACTGAGGATTAACGCAGAGAAAATAATTAAGCTGACCCAGTGAGCATGCAAGCATGTGCAGCTTGCTTGGTTGCTTTACGGGCTTAATCCTTGCAGGCGATTTGCGATGGCAGCACACACCCCAGCTGAATGCAGGGAGCCAAGCAGAGAGGAGTAAGTTGCAATGCTGGGTCACTCCACTCCGCCTCGAGCTAACGATCGAGCGCGCTATTATTGGGCCACCTTTTCGCGTCACCTGGCATATCTTACAGGGCAACACGGGGCTTGGTTTGGACCGCGCTTTACACCAGAAACGATGGAAAATGCGCGCGGTAAGAGCATGTACAATGGTCCACCGTCCATTGTCTGTAACCGCTCGGTAACCGCTGCCATATATATATAGCTAGGTAAGATTTTATAGTTGATGTGGTGAGAGACTAGTTTCGTAGCATGAGAATTAATGAGACCACAGGTACAGTTATGTTGTCTACGTAGGCAAATACATAGATGTGCCGCTATACAAGTCGTCCGTGAACGATAACTTTGCATGTAAATGATGTGGATGAGTGGTACATATAGAAAGTTATTATCTATATATAACATTGTATATGTTCTAAGGATGTTCGTAATGATGTTAACCATTTCTATAGGATAGATTGCCAAATGAAAGGAGAAACGATTAGAAAAATCACTTTTTTAATTTACATAGTACGTGGAATTACTATCAGCCTCTGCATATCAAGTCCAGATGTTTTATACGAAGTGAAAAAAGTGACTACCGAAGAATTCAAAAGAAATGAACATTAAGCAACACGGAATCTATTATATATATATATATATATATATCAGCAACCCAATCATAATAATAATCGAAGAAACTGCTAATTGTACTTATAATTAATGAATTGTGCAATCTTTATACTTTTGAACTAAATTGATGGAAAGAATGGGCAACATGTGGAAAAAGGGTTTGTCAGAAGCCTTCAGAACTCAACACGTGGAAAATAGGGGCGGGCAACGATTGTGTCTTTATCAGGACTCAAACTTGACACTCTGATATCATATTAAATTGCATGCATCGATCAATTCATCTAAAAGGCTAATTTAATGGGGGAAGAGCGAGCACAGAGTAGCACTTTTATATTTTCTAACATTTTTGAACATATTAGTCGACCTCTCTCCAATCTTGCATGGGTGGTCTTCCCGTTATGATTGTGGTGGATGTTAGAGTATATCGATACATTTTTTCTATATTTAGTAGTTTACGATTTGTATCCAGGCACATGCTTATCTATAGAGATAATTTCTTATGTAGGTGAAGCTTCTTGTTTATCAAGTCGAGAGCTTGTCTACCAAATAATATACTCTATATAAACCTTCCTCGAAACTCAATACAATCATTCATTATGTCGTATTCATCCTCTTATGGTAAGATAGCAAAAACGATGGGACGTACGAGACATTTCTATGAGTTCAAGCATGGTATAACAACAATGCAACAATTAATGGAGCACTACCCTACGAGGGGATGATTCATGATTCCCCTCATCGATCGAAAGCGTGAACACGCACCGGCGAGGGACACGCACAGGATCGAGCATGCGAACATGACCCTTGCCGCACAGTCACACGTATGCACTCACACGCATGTGGAAGCAGTACAAGAAAAGGAGCTAGCTATGGCAGATCACATCGCGCGCGTCCCACTCGGTGGTGCCCGTGCGACACGCGCGCGCGCGCCCTGCGCGCCACCGATCGCCGTCGCCGTCGCAGAGGCAGGGACTACAGGCAGCCAGCAGCTAGCTGAGCTACAACCCTAGCGCCACTGCATCTGCATGCGAGACGTCGCAGCCATAGAGGCAGCTCGCTGGCTAGCTAGCATGGGCTCTCACTCACTCACTCAGAGTCAGTCAGTCACAGTGTCACTCACTCGATCTGCAGCTAGTAGCATGCACAGGGCCTTGCCGAGCGGTGGGCAGACACTTGTGTGGGCGAGCTGGAGGGGCGATCTCCCTGAGATCTCTCCCTGATGTGCACGCAGAGGCAGATGCAGATGCAGATGCAGATGCAGCATTGCAGCGGCAGCCTTTCCTGTTCCGGAACTGCACACAGGCTGCTGGTACAAATGGGATCGCCGATCGATCACACGACAGCCACTGATCGAGCATTGCATGCGCTGTGCCTGTCTGCCTGTCGCTCTCTGTCGCCTTGGCAAGCTCGACCACTGCCCCCTGGGACGAACAATCCAGAGCGCTGAGCCTAGCTTAGCTTCTCTGTCACTCGGGCACAGCGCCTCGTGTGCTGCCCGGGCAATGGGCATGTGCATCCGCTTGTGAAAGGGTGCAGGTGAGGTGTCCCGTTGTGACCCATGGCAACTGGTGCTTTGCCTCCTCCTGACGAGCATTGTTTCGGGTAAGATCACATCAGAGCTCTGGACGGTAGCGCAGGTGTCCGCATAGTACGTTCCGACGTGCTGGTGATCACCATTTCTCTCCTGCTCCTCCATGGAGAGGACGTAGTGGACGCAGATGTTCACTCTGAGGCCTCTCTGATCGATGCAGGGTGTAACAGCAATAAAGCACACTAGCGGCGTGCCCCAGCTAGCTTGATTTTAACTCACATGTGACAAATTTTTCACAGTATATGTGCCAGTGACTCACACAACAGTACCTTAATCCTTGTTCTGCTGTGATCTCAAACATCGAGTAAATCAGAAAAAGAAGATGGGAACTGGGAGTGCGAAATGAAAATTTAGTACGATATTACTTCCCATAACACAGCCAACAGTTGGGGAAATAAACGCTATTCCAGAAGGGGAAAAAATTTTCTGTTTTGCCTATAAAACAGTAAAGGGAAAACAATGTTTTTGCCAAAAATAAGCATTAAAGGCAAAAATAAAATTTTCCCTGGACTACACCATGCATTACAATGCCAGTGCCCTGGTGACATCCAATGGTATATCAGCTCTGCTGAGGCGAGGATACTAATCCTCGCTTACAACAGCTACAACATTCTCTATACCTAGAATGGGTTTTATGCCGGGAGCTGAACGATCACATTCGGTGAGAACATTACCTCATGTATATATGTTCTAACAAATGATCTCACAAGAAACAATTGCATCAGATTTTGTCATGGAGGTTGACAACCAGGCCATGCGCATCGTCAAGAAGCCTCCAGACGTCTAGCTGCCCAGCCATGCTATTGCACTCACGCAATATCTCATCCATACTGCTGTACCTCTCGATAATTAGCTTCCTCCTCTGCAGGACACAGGCCGCAATAGCATAGAGCAACAAATCGTCAGTTGGAGGAGCATGCAGCCTTATCCTTCCCCATGTTGACCTTCCAATCCTAGCTCGTATGGCTGCCTGATCAGCCCACATGACCTCCCACAAACACACAGTCTGCTCAAATGTGAGCTCCCTCCTGAAGAGCACAACCACCATTCTGTACACGAAGAAGCAGTCCTCAGCCTGCAGTTTCTGCAGGTGTCTATAGAGGTGTGAGTCCTTGCGCTTGATGATCTGGGAGACAATCTTCAACTGTCTTCTTATTCCAATCTCATCAAGCCTAAAGTTATGCCTCGCTTTCCGCATGAAACCGACAAAGCACCAAAATGCTTCATGGTCTTCCTCCATCACTGTGATTATAGGTGACAAGAGATCACTCATACCTTGGCAGTAGCCAATCTCTGGATCATAGAGAGCATATGCCTCGAGCAATGCAACTAGCCGGGCAGCATGATAAATCATGTAGGGCTCTAAATGGTCATAATCTTTCAACCCAACAGATATTGCGTGCTGCAGTGCTTTGTCCTTAGAGACTTCAGCTTGGTTATGGGAGAATAAAGCCCATTCTGAATTTGCCCGGATAGCATCTAGCCGTATGATGCGCTGCCATGTTGTATAGTCCTCTGTAGTTTTGTTAGATCTAGAAAGATCTGACTTCGATGAGTTACTCCTGACAAATTTAGTACCTGGGTCACAGTTCGCTTCCATATTGGCAGACGCAGACATCCTGCCAGGGTCGTCATCATCAGAAGACTCAGACTCAGATGATTCTGATTCTGCCAGACTTGGACCTGCATGAGTTAACTCATTCGTATCTTCATCTATGCATTCCACGACAACGCAGTCAGTTATTGCCGGTTGCTTCACCTCACTGCCTAAAGACTTCAATTCATTGGGCAATATAGAAACCCTTGCACTCTCTAAATACGGTGGCTCCGATCCTTCCACGCCACCAGAAATATCCTCATTTACAACTTCATCTATAACCTTCAGCCCAATGTCCTTGTTGCAATTCGGAATTTGATAACACTTGCGCCTCAACCTTTCATACTCATCCCTGCATGAAAAGATATGCCGATTCATTTGTCAATAAATTAAACTGAATCATGGATGATGTCAGAGTCCCAGTACCGTCCTCTTCTGTTAGACATAGAGGTAGAAATGTTCATTTAGCTAATGTCAGCTATTTACTCCTGCAGCCATGCTCCGTAGTATGTCAGGCAGGGTAAACTACTTTAATGCAAACCCCACGTTGAACTAAATGTATAAAGCATAAGTCCATGGAATACAAGGAATGGAGTTATAGAACTTTACCTTTTCTTTATCTTGATGGTACTCCTTTCCTCTTCAGAACTATTCAAATCATAGCTGTTTGACAAGAATTTCAGTCAATATTTGGATTTGCTATAATATCTGTTATTATTATTAAATAAGAACAATACTTGCTTAAATCTTAAAAAAATGGACAACTGAAAAGTACACCATTAAACCTTATAATATCAGATAAATGGAAAGCATCAAGTGCTAAATTGTTTCAGACCTAGTAACTTTTGGAGGATTAAAAGCAATTGTTTTTGGCATATTTCTAGCGATCCTGGCTGAGTAGTGTTCATAAAACCCCAAAAGTAATTTTGGTCGGAACTTGGAATTTTGGTTTAACAGTCCAAGTTATTATTCTTATTGTTTCTCTCAACTTTTTTTCCCAAATAGTGTCATGCATTTTTATGATGACAAAAGGTGATAGGAAACTAAGGTCACCAAAACCAGTCTAACCACAGAAGCATACTGTTACTCATTTTGCAATATAATAGAAGAGGTTCACATTGGATTGATTCTTTTTCTCTAATTCAACCAGTTCATACAATTATACATGTATGAACCGTATGACAAGCCATTATGATGGCTTTCTTCATGAACCTACCTACTTAAGCACTAGTATTATTTTGTGCAACTAACGAATAGCGTTATTGTATGAATGATCTTCTAAAAAGTTCTTGGGGGATTAAATCCTAATAATTTTGCTAGCATATGTAAAAGAGAAATCACTTTAACGTGTTCATTGTGTGCTCTTCTTTTCCAAGAACTTAGTGCAAAATTCAACTCCAGATAGTCGCATCATCATCATCATACACCGATGTTTCCAAGGAAACTCCCGCAAAAAGGGGGGGTAGTTTACACAACCCTACCCCTGAGATTAAAAATCACAAAGAGGTTGTTTCCGTTTGACCCTTGGTGACACTAGAGAACTCTCTATAACTTCATGACAAAAAGAAGTATACATAGTTTGATATGCCATTTTGCTTTAGCCCATAATAATCTAAAGCCAAAGAATAAAAGATCATTAAGCTCCATTTGATAAAAAATGGACATAACCCCAAATAGTCCCAATACAAAGAAATAGTTCATGACCATACCACTTGGGTAAATTTTAGCTTAATGAATTATTTAATTGATGAACAAAATCGCTGTTCATTGAATATTCACATCATTGTTTCATTTAACTCAAGAAAATAGCTAGTGAGACAAAAAACAATTTACATTGATTTAGGAAAAAGAATAATTCTGCACATTTCAGGAAAAAAGTCAATTTGGTGTTTCCTACGGAAATTTTCACAGTATCTACAATACTATAATTTAAAACTCTGTTAACAAAATGATTGTGTACAACATACTAAACGTGTAAAACTAAAGAGGTAGGATAGCTTACACTCCTAGTAGAAAGGGCCAAACTTCAGCCCTGATGCTCGGCTCAATTCCCTGGAGAGAACAATAGCATTCATTTAGTTCAATATTCTTTAAAGTGGACTAAGATGCATACCATTTTATGCATCAGAAACATGCGAAGCTAATCAACACATAAGAATGCCAGTCAAGACCTAGATAATAACAGGACTTACCCCACTGCGAACTTTCTTTAGCAATTTTCTTCCTCCATCACGAAACTTCCCATTTGCTGAGAACAGACGGTTCCAGTGTCGACAAGAAAGTGCTCGTTTTCTTTTCCTTCGAGACCATGGAGATTTAGTTCCCCCACTGGAAAAATATAAAACGGCAAACATGTGAAATGTGGTAACAATAAAATGTTATGCGATACTGCAGCTCACCAAAACTATAGTTGAACATAACATTCAATTATTGTTACAGGCAATTTAATGTTATCCCTGGGTATTAAAATGTACTCCCTCCGTTCCAAATTGTAGTTTACTGTTGACTTTTGGATATTCTATTTGACCATTCGTCTTATTCAAAAAATATATGTAAATATTATTTATTTTGTTGTGATTTGTTTTATCATTAAAGATATTTTAAGCATGACTTATACTTCTGCATGTTTGCACAATTTTGTTGAATAAGACGAATGGTCAAAAGGCGTCTCCAAAAGTCCCAATTTGTGAACTACAATTTGGAACGGAGGGAGTACTACATTATGGGTTGCCCCAAACATTAACCTAGATAAGTATTTATGGGTTACCCCAAACATTAACCTAAATGCATTTTTTATGGGCTTCCCGAAACATTAACCAAAATACATGTTGTAATCAAACCATTCCATGAAACAGTAACATAGACTCTCAAGGCGCCTAATTCATGACATCATCAAACAAATGGTACATACTATGAAATGAACTTATTCATGACACGGCTTTAGAAGACATTATCTTAAACACCACAGCTGCAGTCTGTCACTAAACGAGATTAAAACACCCTAGATTGTGTGCCCAAACTATTTAAATAAGCCATCTTTGTACCAAATTGATCGAACAACCGATTGTGTGCCCACTGCCCAGACTATTTAAATATGCCATTTTTATACTAAAATGTTCGAACAACCGGTTCACATTTCAGAGAAGCAGCACGATAAGGCGAGTTAGGTGTTCCTTCCTACTACTCTATATAGGAGTACATTGAACTGCTAAGACCTATCTAGATCAAAGCGCATAAAAAACACCAAATTCAGAGCACTTGGATCCCAAAAAAAAATAATCTTTTTAGTCTAAAGCGTCGTCTATAGCAATACTAATACCGATGGAACCTCCAATTTAGTGAAAACGCACAAAATAAGCATATATTTGAGCATTATTACTCGAACAATCGGTTAAAACGGCCATAAGCTATGAAACAAACATCCCCAGGCCCCTGTCTGAGTGGCTCCGTTTCTGCGCTGAATTCGGGAAGGGGTCATTCACCGGTCCGAGAGCGGCGAGGACGATGCCTTCGATGGCGACACCTGCGAGGGCGAGGAATAAGCTTCCGACACTAACGCCGACGCTGGAGCCGCCGCGGCCGAATTCCTCGACGCCGCCAAAGAGGAGGACGAGGAGGCGGCGAGGAGAAGGGACCGGAGGTGGATCCACGAAGACGGCGGAGGGGAGGACGGCGCCCTCGGGGACGACGCCGGCGACGGCGAAGGCGAGGTGCTGGATCGCCGCAGGGCCCTCATCCCCCGCCCCCCCAGTCACCTACCACTCCTAAGCACCAGCACCAGGCTCACTCCAACCGCTCCCTCGTCGGGGCGGGGCGCTTCTCCATCCACGCCGCCGGGTAAGCACGCGAGCCTCGCCGCCGGCGAGCGGCGCCGGCGCGGGCGGGGCCACTGGAGCACGGCGGCGATGGGCGATTCCCTTCTCTTCTCTCTCCGACTACGAGAGAAGGGAGTTAAAAAGGGTGGGTGCGGTGGGTGCTCGGTTTAAACAGCCGGACACGGTCACTGCCATGTGGGGACAACAGCCGGTTGAGCCCACACGTCAGCGTGACCACGCAGTACTCCTACCTTATGGACCGTGGACCAAATCACTGGAGAATCTGTCTTTTTTTTTATTTGTGTAATTATTACCGGTAAATGGAAAATCTGCCCTATCAATTGTAAATTAATGCCTCCAATTTAGAATCGGCAAATTTTGGCTCAAGGATCTCCCTTTTAGTGAATTTTTAAATGGGATTTGCGTTCCCCAAAAAAGAGTGATTTGGTTTTCTTTCTCTTTCTTTAAAAATAAAGATTTGGTTTCGTATCTGTCTGCTTCCTGTCTTATGAGTTCTGTCTATGGCAGGTCTCTATCTCTCTTGATAGTGTAGCCATCTATAGGATAGCGCCATATCTTCTTCTTATCCTCTGGTTTAACACTGGTAATTACGGCTGCAAACACATTAATCTCGTTATAAGACAGATTGCCCAAGGTTAAAATTATCAATGGTCAAAAGATCAAAAAGATTTCCTGCAGTGGTCAGTATATCAAATTGATTCCTTGAAATAAAGGGCGAGGGAATTCCTATGAACACGACCAAAAGATTTGCCTGAAGGTAGGGGTTGTGTATCCTCTTGGGCCAACTTTTTAAACAACGTGGTCATACAAAAGCATACTAGCCTTTTTCTTTGTACCTTAAATAAAGGCAAATTTTGCCATAGATAATCTGAGCCATCCATGATAGAACAATGGCTAAGTCTAGACTAACATATCTTGACTAAAATTATATTTAGAGCATGGCCAGCAGCCACCTCATCAGTTGCCCACTATTTACTGTAGCTACAGTAACTCGCATAGCGGAGGAGCCTGGGAGAAGCATCGCTAGGCTTGGAGTTTGAATTTCCCGCCCAACGCTACAGTACTTGCGCAGTGATGCAGTGTGTGATGCAATGGCTGATGCACATGCTCTTAGCAAGTTAGGAATGAAAAAATAATTTTGGTTGTTGATTCCACAAAGGTTGGACTAGGCCCAGATTGGCCAAGGTAAAAAATGTGCCTTAGAATTATAAAGACAGACAATATTATTTCTTGATTGATTGTCTATATGGGGTATGCACTTAGTGAGGCTCAAGATGCCACATCCACGAGAGGTGAGTTTTATTTGGATTGTTTGGTTGCTTTGCTTGGATGACCTCGTATAGATGGTACAAATGCAGGTTGAGTTTAGCCAAGAGTCCCATGTTTGATTTTTGTGCATTCCTTAATCTCAACTCATAGGAGTCACTGAGTGATTGTATGTATTGATTCTTGTATCAGGCCATGCATTTTGGCAAACGACATGTAGATGTGCCTTTCTTCCACCAGCGTGCACCTACACAGCTGCAAGGACATGCCCGCTCACACCAATAGGTGGCAAGGCCAAGCCTGCTCCAGAGCTTTGTTGCGTCGAGGTTATGCTCCACCATGTACATTGTCCCTATGATTCACAGCGTTGAGTTCATGCTCCTCCATATTGTCCACATGATCAATGCACCATGAAGGGATAATTCACTATGTTGAGTCCATGCTCCCCTATATTGTCCACATGCTCAATGCACCATGAAGGGATCGCTAGGTCAAAAGGAGGTGAATCGGCTAATCAACAAATTTTTATCTTTTTTGTTTTCATAAAATGCACAATAAGGAAAAAAAACTTTATACACTAGAGCAACTAGGTTTAAGTTAAGCAAGACAAGAGCAACCAAGAACAAGCACCATGGAATATCGATAAGAGCAACAATGTAAGAGAGCAAACATAAATGTGGAAAGTAAAAGGATAATAGCACTCGATTTTTTACGGAGGTTCAAGGAAGGTTATCGCCTTCTTCTACTCTTTGTGAGGTCACTCTTCATGAAAATGAGTATGACTCCAGTTGTTGTTTGATACATATGCTCAAGACATCAACTCAAGATAGTCCCTCGCCGCTTTAGCAAAATGGACTTTGAAACCTTGTATAGTACTTGATGGCTTCCACAAGCTCCTAGGAAGCTCACCAAGAAACTAGCACCAAAGCCCTTCTTCAAAGGTAATAAGACCATAGAGTTAATTGGCATAGATGAAGCTCACACCATTAAGCACACTCTAGGACACATTATTGGTCAAGATCTCTCAAGAAAATGACCACCTAAGCACTTTGGAGCTATAAAGGTTTTTAGAGTCAAGGATGGAATTGAAAGTCCCTCATCAACCAAATGCAAATTTGGTTAATAATCAAGAATTCACAAAACCATAATAGTATCTACTATTAAAATTTCTCTAGTGATAGTGATGGTGGCAACAATGATAATAGTCATCCATCTCCACCTCTAACTATTCGATCCAACAATACGGACATTATGAATCCATCTCCACCCTACCTTTCAATCCAACAATCAGGATGTTATGAATGTATTTTCTATTTATTTTAGTTGTCATCATGTTTTAGTTCGTTATATTAATACTTTCCATCAACTCAACATACATCATATCACCATTTATCTAGGTTCCTTCTCATAGTAAATTTATTTAGAAATCTTAGTGTAGGATGTGGAAACATAACAAAGCTGAGTACGTACGCAGAATTGAGACGATGAAACCATATATGCAAAAGCACATGGCAATAGAGTGTGAACCCAATGGTGAAGACGTGAACATGACATAGTCGAATATGGAAACAAAGTTAAGGGTCATAGTAAAAAGTAATATTCATAGCAAAGCTCAAACATCCATATTCATACCGTCTTGATCAGCATCCTCACACCTTTCAAAGATTAAGTGGCATTTGGGAGGTTGCAGTCTCCCACACAAACTAACAACTAATCCATGAGTTAGCTACAAGCATGTCTCCTATCTTGGAGCAACCATGCCTTTGACCATCCTACCACCGACATCATCATGCTCAAGGTTAAGGTGCCTGCAGAAGATGCTTAACTTGGAGTCAACACATATGCAAAACCTACCACTTGAATCTTCATCGTCGCTGCAAGTAGGAGGTGACCATTGTGTGCTAACACGAGAAGAGAAAGTGGACGATCATGCGGCGCATAGTTTAGAGGAACCGCGTCACAAGGAGACTGCAACTACAGAGGCATTTGGGAAGATGACGGCAAGCATGAGGAAGGAGGCAGTCCATAGCCGTCGCAAGGGCGAGTGGGAAGAAGATGAGGCTTCAGGAGACAGTGAGTACGAATGGGGAAGCGAGTGGGAAGAAGATGAGGCTTCAGGAGACGGTGAGTGGGGAAGAGTTTTGGATGTGTGTGTCCGTCTTTGAGCCAAGAACCTGTCAAGCTACCTTCTCCTGATCCTATGGACCAATTTGGGCTTGATTGAGTTATTTTAAATTGTTTCAATACAATTACAGTCTGTCGGCTTATTTCTCATGCTTACACACATTCAGAGACTAGAACACGCAATGGCGAGGCTAGGAGCCGAATGATGGTCTGTGGCGGCGAGGATGAAGCAGTGGCATACAGCAACGGCGGACGTGTGGTGTGGTAGAGGGAGACAGGCAGGTTGCCTGGTTCAGCATGAGGCACAAGAGGAACCAAAGATAATTTGGGGGGCACGACGGATTTTACCTCCACGAACGTCTCAAAACCATAGCAAACAAAATAATAGAGAAAAAAATGCAGATAACGACTTGAACATTCTAGATAAGAACACCATTGGTAATGGTCTATGGCAAGTCCGTCCATAGAGCAACGCGACGACAAGGGTGGGTACGCAAATAGCACAAAGCACCCATGTATGGAAGATTGCTGCAGTAGAACCCACCATAGGGACAGGGCCTTAATATTGTTTTCCAATCTCCGAGCTAAGTAATATTATCTTCAAATCAGTGTTAAGTCGAATATTATTTTCAAATCTCGAATATGGGGGTTATCACAACACCAGACCCAAAAAAAGTAAATATCCCACTGTTGGTTTTATTACAATTTTTTTCCTTCAACCAATTTGTCTGGAAAGAAAAAAAAAATACACAGCAATACACAATGCATATCGAAGTCATGCCAGAACAGGAAAGCAAAATGAATTAGATGAAGGCGTTGATCAAGTACATCCACCATAACCATGTTTCTTTTGCTGACACTCACCGCTAGTTACAGGCCAGTGTCCACCATGGTGAAAACTTTATATACAAATTGGCGACAGCGACAGCCGACCTCAAAAACTTACAAATTGGTCCCATATGAAGGCCGTCAAGGAAATTACTGGGAACCGACTGCGGACTGCAAACCGTTTTTAAAACACCTTTGCACTTAGTATTATTACTCAAAACATGTCGCATGGTACCGGGACAAGGCATTAATGTTCATGTGGCCTTGCCCTGCAAAACGACTGGAAATCACAAATACACCATCGACTCAGACCAAGGAATTAAGAAAACATATCAGTTGAGTCAAACATTGGTAAGGCCAAAGCAACACTCACAAACGCAAAACAGACAAGACACAAAGCAAAGCTACAAAGGTTTCATCTAACATGTGACTGATATCATTGTATGTAGCACGCCAGCACATAAAGCTCGCAGGCATAACAAAATTTGACACTTCAATAAAATTATGCCTTTTGATTTCACAACATTATCATCAAACTATAGTCTACCAGCAAAACTCTTGCGTTAATCTGAAAATCCTCCATTCTGTCATAGCGATTTAACTTCGGTATATAAGAACATATTGGTATGGCAGTATGCTGCGCAAACTTCTTTAAGGTGCATGATTGTGTTCACGTACTCGATAAACATGGTACACATAAACAAACACAAACAAGCCAAGATTGCAATCAATTCATGCGAATAGTAGATACTATGCTCAACACCTGCAATAAACATAATATAACCTATTAACAAGCAGAACACAAATTCGCATGGCTATCTGGACAAGAGTAACCTGAGCACTCCTTGAAAAAAGAAAGGTAACAGATGAGCATATGGGCATAAATAATTCACATCTACTTCCCATCAACAGGTTTAAGAAACCCAGCAGCTTCTGCTTCTTTTGGTCAACGAAATTTTAAAAAAAGAATAGCCTACTCCCCGTATCGCATATGGATTTCATAATTATAGGAATTGGTTTGATAACCAACATTGGACTCAATGGAGCTATTTTACAAATACTATCACACAGTACTATACAAGCTCTTTCAATGAGGACTCGTTTAACAGCAACATTACAAAATTTAAAAAATCAGTTATAAGTTTTGTCCAGATATAACTCAATTCATATGCTGGCACTAAGCCCCCAATGGCTAAAGACAACTGATGAACTAACCTTGATGCGCATGATTACAGTAGAGCACAAGCATGCCTATATCAAGGGTTTGAATATACACAGAATACCTCATCAGGGCATCTTAAAATCATTGTATACTGAATGTTGGTTCACCAACCAACTACAATGTGCCTAAGCAAAGCATGTGGCACTACAATACGTCGTGCCTAAGCAAAGCGTGCAGCACTCCAAACCTTGAAGCAATCCACTTTACACCATCCTACCTCATTTCAATATTTCATGATCCTTCGGTTTATGGATTGTATCCACAGCTTAGCGATTTAGTATGATAATTCGTTCTAGTGAGAGCACTAAAAATCATCAAATTGGGAGTACGAATTGTCACTTAAGTTGTTAAAGGGGGAATGAATGTGCCCTTATTTCCTGAGCAACTACGCATAAATTATAATACACAGCCTGAGGCAGAACTGCAGAAGGAAAGGTACAATTTCTATTAACCTAGGATATGTTGATATATGTGAAAGGAACAGCAAAGGATTAACACTACTAAAATTGTCTAGCAACAAACAAGCAACGGTCCAGAGGACTTAACATTAAACAGGATAACAAACCCATAAGAGTGTGGGCAGCCCACAACAATAAGATACACCAGATCATAAATTCTATGGCAGCAGAATACAGTATGGGTGATAAATCGAAAGTTCCACTTCTAATAAACGGTACGACAATCTAATGAAGGCGGCTGCATATCGATTATTGCATCATCTTTTTTCACGCTCTCGCAACTTGAGCTGACGAAGCCTACATAGAAGCCACTGACGAAGAATTTGGTGCAATATAGAAGCGTTACGCCACGGAAGTCCGATCGAACGTTTAAGCGATAGGTTCGGCAACCACCAGAAAACCAGACCCCGCGCAACTTAACGCCTAGGACGAGGCCCACCAGCTGATCTCGGACCAGGAAAGCGTGAGAATTGCAACCGCAAATGGGCCGAGTCGCGCTCATGTTCGTCAAACTTATAACCTGCAAAACGAATCGTGATGGTTTATTTTGCTCAAGTCGCCGTGTGAACAAGACATCGAACCTCATACGTTTACCCTATGCTTATGAAGGACGGAGGTGCAAGTATTAGATCCAACGCATAGGTAATAGTGATAAGTTAAAATTTTATAACTGCAAGTTCGGATTGCCACATCGTCAAGGGAAGTTCAAATTGTTAAGAATCCTAAAATTAGCTAATCAATGGGCATTATTATGGCTGGCTAATAACAACTAAATAGATCTGAGCACAACCCTACTATAAAAAAGAACTTATAATACTGTACTCATCACAATGTTTCAGACAGCGTTTAGAGAATATGAGCCCACAGCATTCACTTACAAGCATGTCGCACATGAGCAAGTGCTGAGTGGTACACTGATAGTATTCCCCACGACCCACGGAGTGCAAAAGGACAATGTTTTTATCTAATAATCCCAGTTAACCATGAATTGATTGCTATCCCCAATGCAGGACCTAATAGTGATCTACGATGTGGAATGTACACAAAGAAAGTACAATTCACAAGCAAGCTTGGTGAGAAAAAAACATATTCAACAAGACAGTACATGAGAGCTATATGCTGTAAAAGCTAATTGACAAATTATTTATGCAGCTACATAATCCATAGCCAAAGATATAACAAATATGTTCACCTTGCAAAGCATCAAGTGCGATAGTAGCTTGGCCAGGGTTGTCAAAATCAACAAAACACAAGACATGAGGATCTCCACCAGGCTGCAGAAACATAGATATATTAAGTTACATCACCATTAGAGCATAAGAGTTTCTATTAGCGCAAAGAACATGCATATGCAACATACATGTCTTGACTCCTTGTTGACAAGCCTCACTTCACGAAAACCTACAAAAGGGCGGAATATGTCTGCGGAAGAAAAATGTTAAGAAAATCATATATAGAACAAAAGACAAGATATACTGATATACTTCATTCATACTTCATATTAACGAAATAGATGATTGAGAAGAAGCGTGCAAAAACACACTATTAAACTATTAAATTAAATCCAGTGTTGATTTCAAAATAAATTAAGTGATTAGGTGACACAGCTAAAAGAGTGCAGATTGTTTGGACAGACAGTGCCTCACAAAAAAATATGTTAGAGAAATACAGAATACTACAACTGTTTCAAAAAGTCAAAAAAAGAGCACGGTATTGGTATTGAAATGTCAAAAGCTAAGTATGAAAAATGTTATTAACTTGTTAGAAGGATACGTGAAACCTCCCTACGGGTGCAGTTTGCAGGCAGGCCTTCAACATACAATGTGCTGGATGCATCCGGTGGAAGAGGAGGCTCAGGCCTTGCACCATACCCCATGGCTCTGCTGTCCATACCAACGACACCCAACATGCGGCGATCATCAACAGCATATCCACCCATCCCACCAGCAACTGCCCTACCAGTTTCGTTGGCCCCAACAGAAGGCATCTAGAAGCCCAGCACACAAAATAAAGTAAATCACCAACCCTTTAATTAGAAAAACAGTGCTTGTTTTTTATTAAGTAACTTGATTTATACCCCATTGCGCAAGAAGCGGTCATAAGATGCTCCAATTGTTTCGTTTTCTCTAAGCGAATGGTAGCCAGTTCTGTCACCCTCACGCGGATAATATCCAGTCATATCTTGTCCAGCAGACACATCTGAGAGAAAATTAAAGGTAGAGAAATGAGTGTCAATTCCACTTGCCAAAAATCTCATTGCTTAGCATGCTCCACACAGCACCGAAACATAACAATTGAGCATAGCTACAAAAAATAAATAAAGAAGATATATAACAAAAATAAAAATGTAGAGCATAACAATTGGAATATTGGGTGCATGCAAAATGAAGAAAAATAAATACAAATGCCATCTCCTATAACAAGAACTGCTGGAATATTTTCAGTGCTGACAACAGTAGTGATTAACCACTGCTGTTCCACAGTTACCACGTTTTCTTACCAATTATATAAGTCTGATAAATAAATTTAATACAAAATCTATCTGCTGTAATAAGAACTGCTGGAATATTTTCAGTGCTGACAACAGTAGTGATCGACCACCGTTGTTCAACAGTTACCACGTTTTCTTACCAATTATTTAAGTCTGATTAATTGAAATCCAATAGAAAGTAAAATGCCTCTAAGGAAGTTTGCGCCAGCATAGAGTAACAGATGTACAGACGCGCCGTCAGACCAGGACGACGTCTATTATGTTTAAAGTGATACTTGCAACAAGGAGGCGTTGTCGTGGGTTGTTGCCAGATGCCCAATCAGCAGGTTGGCAAACCATATGAGCACATCGTACATCACACCAGAATAAAATCTTTTTTTTTCTGCAGGCATCTATTGCTCGACAAGAAAGAACAATTTGAAACAGGGTTTTCTCTTGGAAAATTAGCACCTCTTCACCAGTCAGAGTCAAACCTCGATCTGTTCATATGATGCTAGCTTATGATTCAAATTTCAGTGCAACTAAAAAGCTGGGTACAACCGTCCTGATGCTTGGAAGATTACTAATAGATGTAAACAACATATCCCATAGATCTGTTACATAGCTACAAATATGGCCCCTCCCGCAGTCTCACTGGCATGTTCACACGGCTCAGAAGCCACTTGCGAAGCACGCGTGGGCAGCGCCATACGGCACAGTAGCAGGACGTTTTCGTCTGTCCTGTCCCGTCCCTCATGTCTTATCAATGTACTGAGAGTACTGTACTGTCTACCCCCTCGGCTCTCTCCGCTAGTTCGAGGCTTGTATAAAAGGGGAGGAGAGAGAAGAGAGGGGGGTTGGACATTCTGTAATCGTATTCCACACAACTACAACACGAGAAGAGCTAAGGCTCGGCAGGAGTAGGACTGTTACCCGCGAGGGGGTCCGAACCTGGGTAAACTCTGCGTGTTGCTCCTCGCCGTGCCCGACGCTCGAATCGAACTGAGCCTGGGCTGATCGGCTAGCAAGTTAGAAAATCTGATAGGGTGTGATCCGCAGTGGTTGAGCGGAGAGCACGCCGTCACCCATTATCATCTACACCCATTTAAAAAGGCGGCAGGTTCAACTGTCTTTTCAAAACACACGTAGTTCATCAGCATAGTAGTTTAAACAGGTGCAGACAGGGACATTGCAATTCTAAGCAATTCTAGTGAGAGCATTCTAAGCAATTTAGTGAGAGCAAAACCTAATTTCAATGGAGGGCTATTATGTACGACTAAATATTAGTACTATGGCATCAAGGAATGTTGTAGTATGAACTAAATAATTACTTGGGATTAGTTACTCTATTTGCATAGTCATTTTTAGTTTTAACATACATGCACATTTCAGAATCATCTATAAATGCATTATAAAATAGTAGGTGGCAAGGTTCAGCACTTGCCTTGTCGAGCACAGTGGACACACTCCCTCGGTGTGTCGGCAAATCGTTCCTCGCCGCCCGATCCTAACGTACGACAATAACGGAAAGAAATTCAATAATGCAAGAAATCTAAAATAGATGAATGCAATGCATATGAAAATTTTACAACAGGTTGTTTCTGTTCAAAAGAAACTTTTAAAACTGGTTGCACACATACATACACATATATACACCTAGGCATATATACACATATATATAAGTATTCTTACTATTTTTTTAAATACGCTTTTTACTTTGGAACTCAGCCAGGCTATAGGGGTCCTACAGTCGTATGCTCTGATACCATCTTTGTCAAACTCGGATTTTCAAAGAAATCTAGAACCTTCGTGCGGGCTGCGTTAGGCTAGGATCTTGCTAACGCAGCACGAATTTGCAAGGAGTTGAATCATTTCATACAGAGGTTCCGCGAATATTCTTTATTACAAATAATAGTTGTCTTACAAAGTACATAGTGGCGCCTTTTTGGGGGACCGTTTAGGTCAAAGTTTTCATTACAAAAGGCGGAACCCATACCAGGGTCCGATACAGCGAAAACCAATCAAAATATGGCACTTCCGAAGCTATGCCTTCCATAACCCAAAACAGGCAAGCGACTGGAGTTTTCCTATAGCCCAAGTCATTCGTCATCTTCCTGAGTCCTTGTCGTCGAGAGGCTCGTAGGCGTCGTCGTCTTCGCCATCTCCTAAAAGATTTCATGTAGGCGAGGAGCACACCAACCGTACTTGCGAGCCAGTTCCCCCGCCTGATGCAATTTAATGCTACTAGGCTTTATGGTGGAGGTCGGGTTTATTTTATTTGTGATAAATGCCAATTTTATAATACCATAATAATAATTAAAACCTAGGACTTAGCAATTTTAAAAATCAAAGACGTACTGTGCTATATATGCAAACCAACATCAGGGGAACAACAGAGCAGCAGCTCGTGCTCCCAACAGGGGTGGCGCGGCCCAGCCGAGAGGTGCTAGGCATGTGCTCATCTTCAACCTGCAGCCAGGCCAAGGTTGGGGAGGGAGGTGCACGGGGAGGCGGCGCTTCGGCGTGTTCGAACCGCCGGCTCCACCCACTGGAGCTGCCTTTCCTTCGCCGGAGACGAAGAAGATCACCTGAGCTCGTACGCACAAAACAGAGCAGGAAAAACAGAGTATTTTGGTGCGGGCTTAACTTCCGCGTTTTCCGGTCTCCATTTGCTTAAATAGAAAAACGACTTACACACGAACTCAACTCTGCCCGCAACTCGCGCCCCACGATCATGCGCACGCTGTGCCATCCCACAACCCCCGATCGTGCCGCGCGACTCGGGCGACCAAAACATAAAGCAGAGCTTCCACGCGAACACAGCGCGCATCAAGCTGACTCAACGATCGGCTCAGTTATAACCGCCGAGCAGATTCTAACTTATTTGCTAAGAAACAGAAATAACACAACTAGCAAGAAAACTAACATTGACTTGATCAGCACCTGGATTACATAACAATCTCCCCCTAATTCTGGTGCTTGATCAGTGGAGTTTGGTGACGCCAATCCTCCCACGAAGTTCCTGAAAACGAACCTTCCCGAGTGGCTTCGTCAGAATGTCCGCGAGTTGCTCCTGGGTGCCTGCGAACTCCAAATTGATGTCCCCGCTATCGACACACTCGCGAATGAAATGAAATTTCGTGTCGATATGTTTGCTTCTATCATGAAGTACGGGGTTCTTACTGAGTGCTATTGCAGACATGTTGTCCATCTTGAGCCGTGGTGGAGACATCTTGACGCCTAGCACATCCTCGAGCAGACGCCTTAGCCAGACCGCCTGGCATGCTGCTGCTGCCCCTGCTTTGAACTCAGCTTCGCACGAAGATAGTGCAACTACACGTTGCTTCTGCGAATGCCAAGTCACAGGGTTGTTGCCGAGGAAGAACATAACCCCAGTCGTGCTCTTGCGGTCGTCGATGTCCTCAGCCATGTCGCTGTCGCTGTACCCCAAGAGATCAAGCTCGCCGTTGCCACCGATGTACAGCAGGCCGTAGTCGATCATCCCAGCGACATAGCGAAGTAGGTGTTTCATGGCCACCATATGCTCCTGCTTCGGTTCTTCCATAAAACGGCTCAAGTATCCCACACTGAAAGTGAGTTCCGGTCGTGTGTGAAGCAAATACTGCAGGCTGCCAATGAGGCTGCGATATGTAGTTGGATCCACCACCGGTGAAGAGCTCCCCTTGGACAGCTTCAGTCTGACTTCCATTGGTGTTGCGCACGCATTGCAGCCTCCCATCCCTACTTTCTCAAGCAGCTTAACGGCGTACGCACTCTGACACAGCTCAATGCCATGCCGCCCTTGCCTCACCTCGATCCCGAGATAGTAGGACAGAGCTCCCAAATCACTCATCCGGAAAAACTTCTTCATCTCCGATTTGAACTGCTCAATTTCATCAGAAGACTCCCCCGTGATTATCAAGTCGTCGACATAAACTCCCACCACCAATCTTGAGTGTTCTATGCCACGCCTATAAAGACCATGCTCACACTTGCTCCTGGTGAACCAGAGCTTGTGCAAGCTGGCATCCAACTTGGCATTCCATGCCCTCGGCGCTTGATGGAGACCATAGAGTGCCTTGTGCAGCTTGAGTACTTTTTCCTCATGCCCTGCAGCAGTGAATCCCGGAGGCTGTGCAACATATACTTCTTCCGACAGTACGCCATTGAGAAAAGCGGACTTGACGTCCATATGGTGCACGGACCAACCGCAGTGCGCCGCCACAGCTAGCACCACGCACACTGATTTCATCCTTGCAACTGGAGCGAACACCTCTTCAAAGTCGATGCCTTGCCGCTGCACATACCCTTTTGCGACGAGCCGGGCCTTGTGCTTGACAATCTCACCGCGCTCGTCACGCTTGAGCTTGAAAACCCACTTCAAGCCAATGGCACGTTGACCCCTGGGCAAATCAACCAGGGGCCAAGTCTTGTTTTCTTCAATTGAGGCCATCTCCTCCAGCATGGACATGCGCCACTCCTTGATCGCCTTTGCCTCTTCAACCGTTGCTGGTTCATCTCCAATTGCCGCCAGTAGCTCCTCCGTGAGCTCCCGGATAGCAAGGCCCGGTGGCGACGCCGGACCAATGACATTCTTCATGGTCCGAAAACGCAATGGCGCGCCCTCAGCATCATCGTCGATGTCGAGATCCCCAACCGGCGGTGAGACAAACTCCACTGTTGGCGTTGCCGGAGTTGCTGGTGTGCGGGGCTCAGTTATAACCGCCGAGCAGATTCTAACTTATTTGCTAAGAAACAGAAATAACACAACTAGCAAGAAAACTAACATTGACTTGATCAGCACCTGGATTACATAACACGGCGAGTGGCGGAGGAGGTCGGAGGCGGCGCGGCGGTCCCGTCAGCGGCGGCGGCTCTACGCGAGGCGGCTAGAGGCGACGGCGCGGCCTGCTCATGGCGGCGGCGGCTCGGTGGCATAGGGGGCAAGGGTAAAGGGTGGCGCGGCTTCGCGCGAGCACGGGGAAGGCGGTGGTGGCGGCAGCCTGGGCTGGGAATGCCTGAGACGGCGGGTCGATCCAGAGGCGGCGCGATGGCCATGGGTAGGCGGCGGGAGCTCTGGCGAGGACGGCTCCGGCCCAATCGATAGAGGGAAAACCTTCTAGATGACATGAGGATGCTACTGGAGATATTAATCGGAATACTACCGCACGGCAGCGACGAATTCGACGCCGGTACCTGCGGGCGGCGCTCCGGACACCTGCGGCTCCGGCGTCCAATCGGCGGCGTTCCGGTTGTCGTCTCCTGCGGTTCATAGGCAAAATGGATTCACGGGAGATCAAGGTAGAATTTGATGGCAAGAACTCAGAAAGAAATCTCTCCAAATGCTCCAATCGAAGGAGAGAACTAAAGGAAAAGAAACAGCTCGGGTGTGGGGATTTATAGAGGATCGACAGAGGGAGATGGAGAGGTTTGGCTGCACAAATTCTCTCCTTGATGACCATTAAACTGAGAAGACACTGCTAGCTCTAAGCTTTGATGATCATCAATTGCAATGGAGGAGTTTCTATGGAATTTAAGCAAGGGAGGGGAGAGGTTGCTGCAGTAAAGAACAGAGAGGAGAGGGAGAGCTACTGTGTAGAAGGGAGATGAATTGCTGCGCAGTGGAGGGGAAGTGCTGCGTGCAAGTAGGAGGGATAAGAGAGAGCGAGAGAAAGAAAGAAATAAAGAAAGAAAGAAAGAAAGAAGAAAAAGGATGGCAAATGGGTCCGATGGAATGTGAAAGGAGAGTAAATAAATAATAAGTTCAAATCCAATAAAATATAAAAAAAATATACTTCTCTTTCTTTCCCAAATAATTTATCAAATAAAATTATTGAAGATAAATTATAAATTTTATTTTTGTAAAGGCATCCATATATTTGTTTGATTTTAGAACTTTAACAACCTTAACCTAGGGTTGCACAGTTGTAGGAAAATAATCATCAAAACAAATTTCTTTAAATATGATTTTTAGGAATTCACCCAAAATTTAAATTTTATTCTCACAAATATAGAAGCCTTTGATCATAAATCAAAATTAAATATATTTTATTTTTAAAGTAACATACTCATTTTTATTTTTATTTATTTATTTTTTTAAAAAATTATTCATAAATTTTATTTGATGCAATGCCATGAATGATTTTTATTTTTATAAAAAATGAGGATGTTACAGTCTAAGTGTGGTACGGAGTAGAGATATACCGGTGGGTTGCCCCTAGAGGACATCCTGATGGATGATTGAGGCGTAGGGTGCCTGATGCTGGGTTTAGCTAGGGCTTACCCAGGAGGAGCGCGGAGTAACACGCGTAGCAGGGAGATCGCAGCCATCTACGGGATGGTTCCAACACAACGCGTGACCATCGCGTGAAGTACGAGTCTTGAATCGCCAGTTGTGAGCGCTCTGCGGAGGCCCTCTGAGACCATTCTCGATAGGGGCCGGCATGGGTCATCACCGAGGGTGATAAAGGCCACATATCACCAGGATGACGGTCGGCTAGTGAGGGCTGGCAACCCCCTAGGCCGAGGCGGGCATGCCATGGCTTGTGTGGTCCACAACAGGATTGCCAAATCCTGGAAAGATGGCGGAATTAGGAATTGTTGGAGGCAACCGGAAGAAAGTCAAGATGAACGAATAAGCTAGTTTGGTGATCGGTTGAGTTGGGTTGGGTATTGGGTTGAGAGTTGGTCGATGTGTGGGTTGGTTGGTATGGTAGGCTGATTAGTTGGGTTAGGGTGCATTAATAAGATGGTAAACCTCTAATTTATATAAACAAGACACATTCTAGTTGATGCTAGTTAGGATGATTCCAAAATCTTATAAATCTGGTTTTACGAAAACAAAATAACCCTTTCCTCCAACAATGGCCTTCTAAGCACTATATGCATTAAGGGAAGTGTTGACTAGCCAGCGTTTGGATGAAGCTGACCTCGCCTTCTTACTTCCTTAGACGAGGGAATCAAGGAAGATCCTTAAGAGTGTCATGAAGATGACAGACAGGGCTTCGATGGACCTGAAGAGTCCTAGGGGTTGCTCAAGTCGGTTGGCAAGACTTAGCCAATAGGTGATTCTTTTGGGTACACATTTTGGGGATAGCTGCAATACGCTGAACATTGTTTTGTAATATTAATGCGTGTATTGTCCGCCTTACTAATCTCGCCTAAGGGCGTAACTTGGTATGTAATATTCAAGACTCCAATTTATCGATGTATGCCTGTATCAGCTATGTGATCTTCCGTGCTAGCATATTGATCTAAGGGCTAGTGCATGGGATTATCGACCCTCAAGGTAAGTTAAAATTGAGGGGCGACACATTGACACCACCTAGGGTCTCCTCATCAGGGCCATTCCTGAGGGGGGCGAGCGGGGCCACCGCCCCGGGCCCCCCACGGACAGGGGCCCCACCCAGCCACCCCCACCACACACGAGTCAGTAGCGCTCCTCCTGCTGCCTACATCGATCGACAATTGGTCGATCAATTCCAGCGAAGCGAGACAGCCAGCAACTACCGATTGAAAGGCCCAATTGGGGTAATGGGCCAACTGGCCAAGGGCCCATATGGCCGGCCGATGCCTGATGGCTGTGTGCAGGCGCGTTGATTCTAGAAATCGATGCCTGATGGCTGTGCCGCCGCCGCACGGTTCGTACGTTTCATGGTTTGTGCTTCGTCCAATTTGCAATCTCGCGGTTGCGGCGGTTCATAAGTTCATTCAATCTCTGTCTTCCGAGTTCCAACGAACCTTACAATTGCTGTAATGTTGTTGCAGATCCAACGAATCGGGGGCAATTCGCTAAGTGAATGAATTTTGACCAAGATCGCTGGCTCGCATCAAGGTAGTTAATGTTGATCTTGTCTCTTTAAACTAGATTAAAAGAACATACCAAATCAATTCATTCTATATTTTTATTGTCTATTGATTTCTCATGATCTCATCAACCCTAGGTACGCAACCTTATTTAGTGGTGGTCACGGTAGATCCGATCTACCTCGGGTCTGCTACTCTACGTCTCTATTTTAGATTATTCACCACACGTCCACACACTCGCCAGGTGTTATGAGTAAGTGATTAATTAATTTTTGATGATTAATTAGATTATCGAGAATTAAAATCATATTATTATTTTATTAATCTATTCTTTGGTTGTAGACAACACGCCACCAAGGAAATATCCATCTGGTAGCGAAAAAAGGAAAAAAAAGAAAACAAGCGGATGATTTGAGGTAAAAAAAGTCTTATACTTTTATTTTTATTTATCGGTATAATTTGTACAATACATTGAATGCTTTTTTTAGTTAATATATGGTATTATAAAAAAAAATTAATACTTATGTTAGGGGCCTCCATTTATGATTTCGCCCCGGGCCCCGGAAAACTCAGGAACGGCCCTGCTCCTCATCTACCTCATTGGTTCTTCTCTCGACACCCTCGCAGCCTCTCCCCGACAACACAACGCAGCAAGGCAAATCAGCGATTCACCGCCGATCAAGTGATTAGTGATTAGCTCATTAAACTGATTTACCGATCAGGTGATTAGCTAATAGCCAATCATCTGTCAGCGGGCAGTTAAAGCATGTACCATGCTAGAGACATTTGCTGACTCTAAGACATTGTCATGTCACCTAAAGACAGTTCTACAGACAGTACATACAATGGATTATTTTGGCTACTGTCTCACATTTATTTAGGTGTAGAAAATAGGATGATCAAGTGTGCATCACAGATCTCAAGCGTCTTATGGTCACGGTGGTGGCACTGTCAACTTGAGATCTGAACCATCCATGTAGTGTTGTCTTTTCTGCTCCGTTTAATCCGAACTGCAATCCCACAACCGCGAGCTACCCTAAAGATCCCACCCGTAGCCCCAGTCCCCCAGCCCATGATCCCACTGCAGCGCGGTTCCCCTCTGCCAGTCCGATGGAGAACGGCGACGAGAACTTCACCTGCCCCACCGCCGCTGGCGCCGAGTTCGACCAGACCCTCACCAATGGCGGGGTTGCCGACGAGGGCCTCACCGCCGCCCTCACCCTGCCAAGCCGCCAAGCCCTACGACGCAGACGAGATCGGCGCGCTCCGCGAGGCGAAGCATGAACCGGAGGAGAAGCTCGCCGTCGACGTCACCCATCAGAACAACTTCCTCACCATGGAGGCCCGCTGCCTCGAGGGGCTCCTGTCGCAGGCCCGAGATCCTCCTAGCCGTTGGCACTCGGGTTGGGTTCCAGCGCGCAGTCCCCGTCGGGGCAAACGCAGTGTTAGATTAGTCTGTAGATAAGCCTTCTATTTGATGTAATCTTTATCCTTTGTTTGCCTTCATCGGATGAGGTTGTTTGAGCTGAACTAAGTAGAGATCGTATATAACGAATATTCACTGTAATTAGGAGAGTTAGTTAGCAGGTTGGTTCGGCTCTTACGATGCTTATCTGATATTCCTTGTAAGCCACGCAGGCGGCTTTTCCCTGCTCATATAAACAAAGCTGCGGCCTCCTACGGGAGGTAACAACGCTTCCTAGTTTGGTGGTTCATCTCACATGGTATCAGAGCTACCTCCCAAACTCATCTAACTCATCTCTTCCACCCAAGATCCGAAGCCATGGCGAGCTCATCTTCACCACCTACACCTTCATCGCCATTGCTCGGACAGTCCGTCAGCGAGAAGCTGTCGAAAACCAATTTCTCTCTATGGAAGGCACAAGTAATGCCGGTGCTGCGCGGAGCGCAGCTCGAGGGATACATCGATGGCACAAACGTCGCCCCCAATGCCGAGCTTGAAGAAAAGCAAGGGGAGAAGACAGTAAAGGTGCCAAACCCTGAGTACACAAGATGGCGTGCTCTGGAGCAGCAAGTTCTGGGCTATCTCTTAACATCTCTGTCACGGGAAGTCCTAGGACAAGTTGCTGCCCTTACCTCGCCGCGTCAAGTCTGGAGCGCACTTGAGGTGATGTACGCGGCTCAATCGCGTGCTCGTGCTGTGAATACACGGCTTGCCCTTGCCACAACTCACAAAGGTAATATGACCATTAACGAGTATGTTGGCAAGATGAAAGGTTTTGCAGATGAAATGGCCTCTGCCGGACAACCGCTTGGAGATGAAGAGCTGGTATCCTACATACTGGCTGGATTGGATATCGAGTTTAATTCAGTTGTGTCAGCAATTGTAGCTCGTGTAGAACCAATTACTTTCACTGAATTGTACTCTCAACTCTTGAGCTTTGAGTATAGGATGGACCTCCTGCATGGTTCACCGCAGTCTTCTGCAAATACAGCTCGTCGTGGCCGCGGCAGTAACAATCACCGTGGTCGTGGATTCCGTGGTCGCGGTAATAATCGCGGTCGTGGCCTGCAAGGAGGCTTCCAGGGAGCTGTGCATGGAGGGCGTGGCTCTGGAGGCAGAGGAAACTCCAATGGTGATCGGCCCCAATGCCAACTGTGTGGTAAATTTGGCCATACGGTCATAGAGTGCTGGCACCGCTTTGATGAAGATTTTGTTCCAGGCAGCAAGAGTGCATCTGCAGCCACATACAGCTATGGAGTAGACACCAACTGGTATACAGATACAGGTGCTACCGATCATATCACTGGTGAGCTAGAGAAACTTACTATGAAGGACAAATATAAAGGAAATGATCAAATCCACACTGCCAGTGGTGCAGGTATGAACATCAGTCATATTGGTCATGCTGTTATTAATACCCCTACTAAAAATTTACATCTGAACAATGTTCTTCATGTTCCTAAAGCACAGAAAAATCTTGTCTCTGTGCATCGTCTTGCCACTGATAATCAAGCTTTCCTTGAATTTCACCCTGATTATTTCTTGGTTAAGGATCAGGCAACGAGGAGAACACTGCTGGAAGGCAAGTGTAGAAATGGGCTCTATCCTCTTCCGCTGCACTCTTCAAGGAAAGAAGTTTTTGGGACCGTCAAGCCCTCTTATGATAGGTGGCATAGTCGCATGGGTCATCCTTCGCTTCCAGTCGTTCGGAAGATCATTAGTAAACATAATCTTCCATGTTCTGTTGAGTCCAATAAACAGTCTGTGTGTGATGCATGTCAGCAGGCTAAGAGTCATCAACTTCCCTACTCAGTGTCAACTAGTATTTCTTCCAAGCCTTTAGAACTTATTTTTTCTGATGTTTGGGGTCCTGCTCCTAGCTCTGTGGGCAGGAAAACATATTATGTTAGTTTTATTGATGATTTTAGCAAATTCACTTGGATATATTTGCTTCGTCATAAATCTGAGGTGTTTCACATATTTCATGAGTTTCAAAGCTTGGTTGAACGACTGTTTAGTACCAAAATCATTGCTATGCAAACAGATTGGGGCGGTGAATATCAACGCCTCAATTCCTTTTTCACTAATATTGGCATAACTCACTATGTGTCTTGCCCACATACACATCAGCAAAATGGGGCTGCAGAACGCAAGCATAGACACATAGTTGAGGTTGGTCTTTCTCTTTTAGCTCATGCGTCTATGCCACTTAAATTTTGGGATGAGGCCTTTGCTACTGCTGCTTATCTCATAAACCGAACTCCCTCTAAACTCCTAAATTATGCCACGCCTTTAGAGCGTCTTTTTGATCAAAAACCAGATTACTACTTCCTTAAAGTCTTCGGATGTGCTTGTTGGCCAAATCTTAGACCATATAACACTCGTAAACTTGCTTTTCGATCCAAACGGTGTGTGTTCCTTGGCTATAGTTCTCTTCACAAGGGATATAAATGTCTTGATGTCTCCTCTGGACGAGTTTACATCTCTCGGGATGTTGTTTTTGATGAAACAGTTTTTCCATTCAGTGAACTCCACTCTAATGCCGGCGCCCGTTTACAAGCTGAAATTAATCTCCTTCCCGTCACTCTCCTAAACCCTATACATACTGATCATCCGGGGGGTAATAATGCAGTTGATCAGGCTGATAATTCTGCATCTAATGGAGCTGCTTTGGAAGAAATTAGTGATCATATGCAGGACTCACAGGAGGATGATACCGGCGCTGGAAACCAGATTGATTCGTCCGTTGGTTTTGATGCTGAAACCAGTGAGGATCTTCCGTCCAGTTCATCAGGAGACTCTGCAGCCGTGGAATCCATGCCACACCGCGAAGCCGGCCCATCTATGGCAGATACGTACCCAGCTGGTTCAATGGAACATATGCAGGAGGTCATATCTTCTGAGCCCAACTCGGTGAATCCTCCTGCAGAAGTGCGTCCTCGTACAAGGCTACAGGATGGCATACGAAAAATAAAACAGTACACCGATGGAACTATAAGGTACGGATGTCTTGCTGCAAATGGAGAACCTAATGATTTATCTGAAGCTTTAAATGATAATAATTGGAAAAGGGCCATGGATGAGGAGTTTAGTGCACTATTGGAAAACAAAACTTGGCATCTAGTTCCACCAGAGAAAAGTAAAAATGTAATTGACTGCAAATGGGTTTATAAGATTAAAAGAAAAGCTGATGGGACTATAGATAGATACAAAGCTCGTTTAGTGGCAAAAAGGGTATAAACAGAGATATGGTATAGATTATGAGGATACATATAGTCCTGTAGTCAAGCCAGCTACTATCAGAATAATTCTTTCATTGGCATTATCTCATGGGTGGTGTCTCAAGCAGTTAGATGTGAAGAACGCGTTTCTTCATGGTGTTCTAGAGGAGGATGTATATATGAAACAACCACCAGGTTATGAAGATCAGACTTCACCTCAGTATATCTGTAAGCTAGACAAGGCTTTATATGGTTTAAAGCAGGCCCCAAGAGCCTGGTATTCAAGATTAAGTGAGAAGCTACAACAACTTGGTTTCTGTGCTTCCAAGTCTGACACTTCTTTATTCTTTCTTAATAAAGGAGGTGTTCATGTTTTTTTGTTGATATATGTTGACGATATAATTGTTGCTAGTTCTTCTCAGAATATTGTCTCAGCATTATTGCAAGATTTAAAGTCAGATTTTGCTATAAAAGATCTAGGTGAACTTCATTATTTTCTTGGAATAGAGGTCAAGCCAGTTCATGGTGGAATACATCTCTCACAAGGCAAGTACGTGACTGATATTATAAAAAGGGCTGGTATGATGCATTGTAAGCCGGTTAACACCCCATTATCTGTCTCGGAGAAGCTAACTATTGAAGAAGGAAATCTCTTGGGAGAAGAAGATGCAACACGTTTTAGAAGCTTGGTTGGTGCACTGCAGTATGTTACTTTGACTCGTCCAGATATTTCTTTTTCAATAAACAAAGTATGTCAGTTTTTGCATTCTCCCACTACTGTTCACTGGTCAGCTGTAAAAAGAATATTGCGGTATTTGAAGCATACAACATATGTGGGTCTTAAGATAAGAAAATCTGATTCTATGCTGGTGAGTGCATTTTCTGATGCAGATTGGGCAGGAAATGTTGATGATAGGAGATCTACTGGCGGGTTCGCTATATATCTTGGAGCTAACTTAATATCATGGAGTGCTAGAAAGCAAGCTACAGTATCTAGGTCTAGCACTGAAGCTGAATATAAAGCTCTGGCCAATGCAACTGCAGAGGTAATGTGGATTCAAGCCTTGTTGAAAGAATTAGGAATTTCATGTCCATCTGCAGCGAGACTTTGGTGTGATAATATTGGAGCTACATATCTCACGGCTAATCCTGTATTTCATGCCCGCACCAAGCATATTGAAGTTGATTTTCATTTTGTACGAGAACGTGTTGCTCAGAAATTATTGGATGTACGAGTTATCTCTACCCAGGATCAAGTTGCTGACGGTTTCACCAAAGCTCTTACGAATAGCAAACTAGAACAATTTCGATACAATCTTAACTTATGTAAGTTATGATTGAGGGGGGCTGTTAGATTAGTCTGTAGATAAGCCTTCTATTTGATGTAATCTTTATCCTTTGTTTGCCTTCATCGGATGAGGTTGTTTGAGCTGAACTAAGTAGAGATCGTATATAACGAATATTCACTGTAATTAGGAGAGTTAGTTAGCAGGTTGGTTCGGCTCTTACGATGCTTATCTGATATTCCTTGTAAGCCACGCAGGCGGCTTTTCCCTGCTCATATAAACAAAGCTGCGGCCTCCTACGGGAGGTAACAACGCTTCCTAGTTTGGTGGTTCATCTCACAGCACCAAGCCGCCGCCGCCGCCGTCATTAGAGCGCTCGTGCCGCCATAGTCGTCCTCGCCGGCGCTGGCGCGGCGATTGCCCGGCTGATCCCTCGGGCTCCGGCTCCGCCCGTGCCTCCCTCCACCGCCGAGGCACCGCCCCAGCAAGCCGGCGCGGCAGGCAGCTGCTCCCTGATCGCCCTGGCCGGCCACCACCTCCCGTCGCTCGCCCTTGCTCCACCCCTGCTTCCATCCTCCCCCTTCCTCCTCTACCCCCCTCGGAGCTGCAGGCAGAAGTGTTCTTACTCCGTGGTCAAGCCTTTGGTGGAAGATCACGTCTCTGCCTTGATTTGCTGGGAAGCTAGATTTTTTTCTTCTGTGAATTTCAAAAGCAATCTTTACAAAGATATTATTCATTCTATACTCGGTGCAGTGTATCTCCATCATTTAGTGATAGGTCTATGCACGCCAGGACATGCCAAATGAAACGATATGCTTTAGTGTTTACTTTTTATGTGACCATTATACTTTCTTCAATTTAACCAGACCTTGTTTCTGGTAGAAACTGACAGTTGTAGACTAACAGCTTCGTGTTGTAATGAGTAGTACTATATCACTATATGGCCATGATACTGTACTTCTGATCCTGCTACGCATTACACTGTTAAGGCACATTTCACGAATTAAATAGAGATTAGTCTATAGTCATCAATGGATCATCTTATTGTTCAGGTAGCCATTAATGGATCATCTCAGTGTTCAGGATCCTATGCAGAAGATTATATTGAAACCCAACCCACTATGCAAATTAATGGATTCTCGTCTTGTGTGGTAGGATATGGGATTTCATCTGGTGTGAACTTTGCCATCCCCATCGACACTGTCATGAAGTCAGCCCCTAACCTAGTCATGTATGGATTGGCTGTGAGCAATAGATTTTAACTTTGTTGTACATTATCTACTTGATGTAATGTAAGCTGTCTCTTCTGCTACGTCCATTATCGATGTAATATAAGTTGTCTCTTCTGCTACGTCCATCCATTATTGCTTAATTGGCTCAGTGAAATGGATACGCACAATTTGGATTGCCTCGTTTGATTAATGTTGATCATATTCACATTAGAGGCTTTAGAGATGAGCAACCATGTTGTACTTAAGTGATTCTAGATATGCTCAACTCAAACATAAATAGGTTGTTGGGCTTTAAGAAAAAATATTTCAGATTTGAGCCAGATTAGAAGAACAGCCTTTAGAAATAGATGAGTGCCTTTTGTGGTTCATTAATTGCATAGGTAAAACTAAAAAGGGTGCCATTATAGTGGTCATAGATTGATGGCACCCGCACAATGCTTCCTATTATTTGGCTTTGATTTGAGCGCATGCCTGTGGTGAGTTAACTAGGGTAAAGGTAAGAGCATCTTTAATGATGCTTAGTCAGCTAGCTGCAAGGATTCCAGCTTAATATTTTGGTTATGTGAAGGAGAGAAAAAGACGAGAGAAATAGAGTAGCTATTAACTTATAGTCAGTCTATAACTGATTTTAAGATAGACATACACTATTATATATGGGTCCATACTAATTTTATAGACCATGCTATATTTATGCTATCTATAAATGATATATAAATTCTATATAGTTAGTGGTTGACTGTGAAAGTTGAAAGGGAACTAATGCTGCTATAATATCACTGTTTTGGACACTGCATCATACTTGATCTCCACGTTCATTCTAGATAGGACGTTCATTCTGCATCATACTTATTCTTTTTGCGATTCTCGATCCGGTCACCGTTGTTTGTGGCATTTAGTGCTGATCTTTTTGACTGGAAGATGGGAAGTGATAATAGTCTGCTTAGTGAATGTGTGCAGATATTTTAATTTTAACCACTGATGATCGATTTGGGCACAAGATATGTGCAGGGTTGGCAAATGTCTGTTGAATTTTTAGAGAGAATGATGGCCATTTGCAGAGTACTAGAGGTAAAAGCGCGCTTCGCGCGCTAGATCAGACGTCGATGTCGATTGTCACAGTGTGTTGATGCTCTAAAATTAAAAGTATACGAACACGTATTTATACATAAGGGGTCATATCCTAACATAAAAGAGTAGCTCTAAGTCATAAGATTGCTTCAGATCAGACAAAAACTTCCCAATAAAATATGATCGCATCTTGCACTTCACAAAAATATCCACATCCAATACAGTTTTTTGCAGCCATATTGTGCATCATTATAATAAGCAATAATTGGTGTTGAATGAAATAAACAATTGGACCAAATATTAATAAAATAAACAACATGTTCATACAATTTTTGTGAAATAGAGCCAGCTTATGTATGTTGGTTCTAAGGTATGCAGCAAACAGGAAAGTAGTAGAGAAGACATGCCCTTTTTTAGCACCTCCGTACCTGTTCATAGAAAAGTAAAACACCAAGCGAAGGGTGAGGCAAAACATTTATAGGTATTTGGTGAAATGCATTGGTACTAAGCTCTAAATGCATAAGAAGCTGCTATCAAAATGCATTTAGGAAATAACTGAGGCTGGCATGGAGAAATCAAACTAAAATAACATGAAAAAAACATTTTGGATCCGATTTTATTGGGATATTTTAAAATGGCAATGGGTCTGGCTCACCAAACCGACCTGGGTGTAGAATTACTAATTCTACACCTAGGTGTAGTATAGGATACCTATATATATATCATGTTCACTGTTAATCATTGATATTTTATTTTCTATGTAAGCATTAATCACTCCCACAACCGGTCTTATCGACTATCAATTAAACATATTATCTCTATTGATGACTAGCGGTGAAAGCGCGCTTGCGCGCGCTAGGACCGATGTGAAAGCCCATTGTTTATTATTGTGGTGTGTTGACGACGTGTGTGCTTTGCTGCATGTCAAAATTCATCACATTAGTTTCGCAAATCAACGAACCAGCTAGCTCATTATACGATCATAAATTCTTAGCTTGAAGGCTAAAGAACATATCGGATGAACAGTATGGAGAGAGAAGGCTTTGAAGAGTAGATTTCTGGCCTATTTGCTCATGTCGGCTAGGGAGTATTAGATATGGTGGAGAGAGAGAGAAGGCTTAATAGAGAGAAAGCAGAGGCGAGAGGGAATTCTAGAGAGGGAGATGGGGGTATCAGGTCGGATAACATATTTATGAATTTAGATAATTCAGGGAACGCAATGAACTGGAATATGTGAAAGTAAAAGAAAACAAACTTAATATCACTCAAGATACCATGTTTACTGCCTCACTGATGACTGCTAGCACCTGGCATAACAGTTAATAACACCATGACCAGATTGCTTTTATTTTCGTCAAGAGAACTCCTCTTTGAGAGTGGTTAACTGTGCACGCTAAGTACTAAAAAAACAGCAGAGAATTACCAATGTGCAGGCTCCTAGTTTGCAAGTCCTGCCAATAACAAAACAATCAGAATGTAACTACAAGCAAAGTAAGAAAGCATATGTTCAGATAACTATGTGCAAATAGATTAATGGTAAACGGCTCATAATGAATGCTTTTATTCTGGACAATTAGAACAGGAAAGTACATTCAGATACAATAGAAAATATTCAATAAATTAATATGTGCAATCTGTGAATCAAAGCATGATCAGTAATCCTAGTTTGAATTGTTCATCAACAAATAAAAGCACGATCAACATTTAGAACATCTTTGAATTTAAAGGACGATCAGTAAACCTACATGCTGAGATAGTTCAGCCAACGATCTGAATGACCACGAATTCCTTACCTACAACCAAAATTGAGATAAAAATAAACGGAACTCAATCACCCTTATGGAAGCCGGCGAGGGATACGGGGAAGTGGAAACAAGAGCAAAAATGCTTGAAATTTAGAAGGCAAGCATGAAGTTCTTTACCGAAAAGCAGCAGGGAGAAGCTACTGGCGCTGTAATCACAAGAGCAAGTGGCGCGAGCGGAGGTCATATGGTTTACCGAAAATGTTAATCAGATCACTAAACTCGTCATCAAATGAGATAAAGAATAAAAAGAACAACGCACCTTCGTAGTTGGGCACCCTATTTCAGTGGCGGAGTCCACCATTCCCACACCGGAGGCCAGCTGCGACCGTCGGAATTGAACACTCCCACCGCTCAACCCGAGCTCCACGATGTCGGAATCGACCATCCTCGCGCCGGATTCGAGCTAGGTTGGCAAAGCTCTTCGCGGCAAGGAAGACCTCGACATCATTGGCATGTGGCTTTGCGGTGGGGAGGAGCTCGACGGCGGCAGCGTGGAGCACCACAGTAGGGAAGAGCTCGGCCTCACCGGCGAAGGGCTTCTCCCCGCGGGGAGGAGGCCAAGGTCGACCTTAACGGGCGACGGCGTGCATCCTCGCAACAGGGAATAGCTTGGGGGGAGGCATCGGTGAGGTGTTTGCGTAGGCAGAATCCGGCGGCGGAGGCCACCGTCGCCGGATCCCTCCTCTCTGACGGCCGCCATGACCACATCGGCCTTCCCAGTACACCGATATCACGACAGAGGCGAAGGGAGAGGAGGAGGCGGTGTCGGTCTTATTAGTATCAGCGCCCCTTGCCATGGCGAAGCTTCTCGAGTACACCACCTCATGTGACCGCCAGGTCACCGAATCCGGTCGCCTGCACGCCTCCGGACGCACCAGCCTCCAGCTGTCCCCGCGAAGCGTCAGCCACGTACCCGCCGATACCTCCATCACATAGGTGAAGCTTCCCGAATACACCACCTCATGTGACCGCCAGGTCACCGAATCCGGTCGCCTGCACGCCCCCGGACGCACCAGCCTCCAGCTGTCCCCGCAAAGCGTCAGCCACGTACCCGCCGGTACCTGCATCACAGAGGTGAACACATACCAAAACCAAACACCTTACCTCTCCTGCAAGGTTAGCTCCACACAAGATCAACCAAAGGCAAGCTCAACATCAACACGTGTCACCCTGACACGACCCCACCGGACAACGTCCGGTCTCGCTCAATAACGCGAAAACCCAACACAACTCGACGTGTCCAGTCGGCATTGGACACCGTCCGCCAGGCACTCAACTCGTGCCCGTTTCACCAAATGCAACTCAAAGTACTTCAAAATCATATCAAAATCAAACCCGTCACATATATTCATCACAACACAAGGGGACCCACCACATGGGTCTCAACAGAGTCGTTTGTAAACATGTAACATCATATATAGCTAGCTATGTATGCAACCATCCTAATGCATCGTACCTACAAATTAATTTCTTATTTTGTTTTTCCACTATTTATGAGTCTTATATTGATAATTTAATGCCTCAATAATGATTTCTTCTTGTTTATTTCTCTTGTTTGTAGGATAGATATAGCCACTTCTCTAAGAAGAAACTACTCTCTCTCTCTCTTTCTTCATTAACTATACTATCGCAATGATTTGTCCTAAGTGCTAGAGACAAGAATGTTCGAAGATATTGCATTAGGAGTGCCTATTAAACCGTTAGCCTTTCCCGCCCGTTTATCCTTTTGGGCATCAACTAATTGGTGCATGCAACCCAATAATTCTAATTTCATGTTTCTATATCCCTTTCGGGTTAGAGAATAATGGTTTAGAGCATCTTCAATGGGGATGACTCTGCCAGCTATAAGAGAGAGAGAGAGAGAATGGTGCTAGTGCTTGAGGAAGCGCTAGTCTCACTTAGACAAGAGGCATCAAACGCTAACTTATCTTCTTCCTAGCGTTCACACTGTCGCTAGCTATATCCGTTGCGCCCGTGCCACATTCCTTCATCCTCGTACTCACCGCGGGCCTTCCTCCTAAACTCATGTCATCAACCACACCCACACTCCTCCCTCCTCAACTCACGCTTGCGGTTGCGGCCTCTCTCCCTCCTCAACTCACGGCACCGGTTGAGCCCTTCCCTTCTTTGGTTCCTCCATCGGACACACACCTACCTCTTCCCGCCACCACCATCCCTCGCATCCTGCGTCCCTTTCTCCTGCCGTTGTTTCCCTTGCTCCACACTCCTCGGATCCTGCCGCCTCCCATGCCCTCCCCAGATCTCACCGTCTCCCTTGCAGGCTTGCTTCAACACCAGTGATGACCTCTCGATTGATTGGAAGGAAATTATGTTTAGTTTCTTTGGACCATCTCAAAACCTTTTTCTTTATTTCATTCCCTTCCCCATTTTCATCGCCATATTCTTTCCCTTTATTCTACACCATCTCCAACAACATCCCTTTGAATGAATTTATGAAAGAACATGAAAAGATTTTTTTTCTCTCAAGAGAATGCACAAGGAATTTCTTTTGAATAGAACCTTGAAGAGAACCTGTTAGAATATATGAAGGGAACTATAAAATTTTCGCATAGAAAAATAGCACCTGAAAAAATATCGTTGGAATTGGTCTTAGATCATGTTGAACAACGTTAATATTGTTTCGGTTGATCACTAGTTTAGCTATATATATCATGTTCACTGCTGATCATTGATATTTTATTTTCTATGTAAGCATTAATCACTCCTACAACCGGTCTTATCGACTATCAATTAAACATATTACCTCTACTAATGATGTGGATATTCTTATAGCCTACTGCTACCTCTATCATCAGAGATACTCTTCTGATATCGGAGTTGCTCTAACTTATAAATCTAAAGGAAAATCTTTTGAATTCCTCGTGAGGCTATGAAGAACCATTTCATCAAATATTCCTTCTACACGGTGCAGTTCGGTTTAGTTCTCACGCTGGCGCGGCTGCGCTGCTGCCTCACAGTAAAGATATTTCCGAAGAAGAATACAACACACAGGACAGTACTAGCGCAGACCAGCTCCGGCCTCCAGCAACAAGGGAAGGGCAACTGCGACACTACTCCTTTACTGTGCACGGGATCCAGCTTGGCCTACCGGCTACCGCCCACCGGCTGCTGGCTGCCACTGCCTGACTGCCAGTACCCGCGGCCCAACGCACAAATGCACAATTCTCACAGCTAGCACTAGCCCTACCACTAGCAAATTACCGCACGTTCCACACGTGTCGCACGTGGACGGAGGGGAAGCATCCAGTCCGGGGCCCACCCAGCACCCAGGCTACACCGTCCGATCCGAGCCTCCTCCCCTCTCCTCCGCCGTCCGATCCCCGCGGCCGGGCGATCCGTACAAAACCCTGCTCGAGTGCTCGGAGTCGGCAGTCTGCACCGTTCCTGCTCCCGCGCGGCCGAGATATTTTTTCTTACCGCCTCGGCGTCTAGCGGCGGGACGTCGGGCTCACCGGCGGTGTGAACGGTCGCTTTCGACCGCGTCCCGCGGCCTTTCGGCGAGCTGCACGGCTCGAAATTTAGCGGCCAGTAATCGATCGGTCACACACTCACATGATTAGTTTTTTTTGAGAGCAACACATGATTAGTTTAAGGGGATGGTTTAGTTGCTCTTGGGACTTACCGTTCGTCCACTTGATTCAGTTGATTGTGCAGATTTAAAATATTTCGCCCTCTTTACAATCCGTCTTACTGGGAAAGTCTCTAATTTTAAGAGCAGATAGGCAGATCAAAACTAGTTTGGTTGTTTTTCAAGGTATACCTAGTTTTTTTTAATAAAAAATTTCTCTTGGTTTTGTTTTTCTAAAAGTGGAATAAACTAGTTTGGTTGTCTTTTACTAATTTTGTTAGGGTTTCAAGTTTTGTGAGGGTGGAAATCATCCGCCATCCTTAGTAGTAGTATTTGCAGTTTTAGGACTATATATATACACGGTAGGAATTTAGGGCCTGTTTGGCAACAAAGTATTTTCATAGTTTCGAGGCAAAACCACGGTTTTGGAGAATACCATGGTATTTTGGCAATGAGGTGTTTGAAAGCAACCTCAAAAACTCTGTTTTGAAAACCATGGTATTGACAATACCATGGTATTTTTGGAGTATTTAGACTCCACTCCAACCCAAAGTTTTCTTACTTGTGCTAGCAACCCATGGTATTGAAAAACCATAGTATTTTAATGGTCATAGCAAAACACAAATCATAGTATTACAAAACCATGGTTTTCAAAAACTTTGTTGCCAAACAGGCCCTTAGAAGACTTGATTACATAATAATTTTTTTTGTAAAAACATGTACATTGGTAGCTTGTTTTAAGAAATTGCGCCTTTTTTATTTTTAGTTGAATATTATCGTGACCTTTTTACTGGCTTATGATTTCACGCGTCATTCATTTAACAAAAGGCGTCTTTGTTTACTGAAGTTGAATTATACACATGAAAAGACTTGTAAAAAAAAGCCAACTTGTGATCTACAGAATATTGCTGCCTTCTTGTGATGGTGCATTTTCACTCGAGAAAAATCAGTTTATTGGAATTTCAGGTAAATTATTAAAATATAGGTAAAAATACAATCAAACAGTTACTAGTATGTGTGCATGTATCTACCATATATGTTATAGAAAATGTGCGTGGATATTCAAAGGTTTAAAATTACATTTATTGCTAAGAAAAAAAGGGCAGATGTGTTGTTGTGGAAGGTTCCTAAATTAGTGCAGATTAACCGATATCTATTGAGAAAATAAAGTTAATCAAAATTGTGATATACTCAACTGTAAGACGAAGCACAACAAAGGGTTGGAGTAAAAGCCAATTAAAACTTATTTGTATGTATATTTATAGATATATCGATATATCAATGATTTATACAGGTTACATGTGATCTTCAGCATATATTTAGAATTACCAAAATATAAGAATATAAGAAACTACACACAAAGCTGATGTGTTGATTTGTATTTTTTGAAACCAGAGATTACTATTAAAAAACTAATGCTTATCTGTATAACGCAAAGCAATTTTAAAACAATTTGAAGACTTTTGGTTGTCGTTTTGTATACGCAGGGAAGTCTTCAGTATTCACATTTTAACACTACTACACAGTACGACAACTTCAGTACTCCACTAGACCTCTTCACGAGCGGCGTGGGCGGCTGACCAGGACGGGAGCGGGGCCCCAAATTTAAAGCCCCCGACGCCTTCCCTTCCTCTGCTCCCCAGCCTCCTCCTCCTCCGGTTGCGCGGTGGTGGTCTCGGACTCTCGGGGGCCACCCAACCGACGGCGGCCGGGGGTGAAGGAAAGGAGATGGGCTTCCAGGTCGCCGCCGTGGCGCCGTCGCCGTGCGCCCCCTCCTCCGTCTCCTCCTCGCCCTCAACGTCCTCGCGGACCGCTGTCGTAGGCGGCGCCTGCGCGGGGCTCGCGAGATCCCGGGCACCGATTAACTGGGGCGCCGGTCTGGCGGCGCGCCGGCGCGCCGCGGCCCGGCCTACAAGGTGCGCGCTGAGTGCCAGCTTGGATGGCATGGGTGGCGGGGATGCGGAGTTCCTGCGGAGGATCGAGGAGCTCGCGGCGGCGGCGGGGTGCGGACTGCCGGCGAGCGTAGAGGTGGAGCGGAGCATGAGTAGCGTCGGGATGCCGCTGTCGCTGCGGATGCTGAAGCGGAAGAAGCAGCAGGTGGCGGCGCAGTCGCGGTGGGACGAGCGGCTGCTGGGCTCCGCCGGGGAGTCGGTGGGCCGCGCCTTCTCGTCGATGGTGCTCATCCTGCGCGAGCTGCAGAGCTTCGCGCTGCAGCAGATGAGGGAGGCGCTGCTTGGCGACGACCTCCAGGGCGTGCTCGCGCGCGTCCAGGGCGAGATGCACGCCTCCTTCGTCTGGCTCTTCCAGCACATCTTCGCCGGCACGCCGGCGCTCATGGTCTCCCTCATGCTCCTGCTCGCCAACTTCACCGTCCACTCTATGAGCCACAGCGTTGCCGTCGCCGCTATCCCACCCACACCGCCCAGCGTCGCCGCCGTCACGGTGGTCGACACCCAGCGCACTCAGCCATCCCAACCGCGGATCGACGCTGCCTCGGTCAAGACGTTCTCCGCCGGCCGGGCGGCCTCGGTCGGCGGGAGCAGCGGCGGCGGGGGCAAGGCTCGGCCCGTCGCGGGCGCCAGTGGTGACGATCGGTGGGACGAGTCCCTCTATCGGCTGAGCCGCGTCGCGCCACAGCAACCGGCGCCGCCTTCGGTGACAGGCGCGGAGGGAGTCGCGCCCGACGCCGCCGCTGCGACCGAGGAAGAGCAAGCCATCTGGGAAAGGATGATCGCGGAGGCTTCCAGCATGCAGTCCGACGCGCATGCCGACGAGCTGAGCGACCCGGACGTGCTGGGGAGCCTCGTTGCGCCGGTGGAGGCGGCGCTGGAGACGGACGACCACGCTGAGCACGCGCGGGCGGAGCTGATGTACGAGCAGGCCGTGTCCGAAGAGCCGAGCAACTCTCTCATCCTCGCCAACTTCGCGCAGTTCCTCTACCTCGTGCAGAACGACCAAGACCGGTGAGCCCTCAGCTGCCCACACTCCTCACCCACCACCTGTTCGACGAATTGACGGCGCCGCCACTTTACGCGCCTCCATGAACTTCGTGTCCAATCGCAGGGCAGAGCAGTACTTCGAGAGGGCAGCGCGGGCAAAGCCAGCGGACGCGGAGGCGCTGAGCCGGTACGCGGCGTTCCTGTGGCAGGCGCGGGGCAACGTCGCGGCGGCGGAGGAGGCCTACGAGGAGGCCATCACCGCCGACCCCGGCAACGCGCACCACGCCGCCGCCTACGCGCATTTCCTCTGGAACACCGGAGGTGAGGACACATGCTACCCCCTCGATTGACGCGCCGCACCCGCACAGGCACAGGCACAGGCACCGCCACACACAACCATCCAATAAAAGGGGGAAAAAGGGGAGAACAAACTCTACTTCGAATTCAAGAAGTCAAGTTCTTGCAGCATGCGCGGGGTCGGCCACGCGGTGAGACGCCTAGAGCACGACACCACATGTGTGCACTGGGCGGTGGAGTGTGTGGTGATCCAGGAGAATGTGGTGCCGCATCCCTCCCGTTCCGAGAATCCGGCGATCGGAGGCGGAGCTGCAGGCAAGAGCTCGAATCCCGGTGAGCTTGTGGGCGATCTCCGTGGCTGGCTCGCATGGATAGGATGGCGCCTTGGCGGTAGAAATGTAGTACTAGTGTATAGCGACGTGCATCATGTGTAATTATGTAGATGAGTAAAAAGAATAATAAGTGAATGAGGAGATCGTGGCAGTATCGGTGCAAACTTTCTCGGATCTTGCGTGTTTCTGCTGCGACTGGGAGCCTGGATTGAGATCGGCGAGCTCGTATCTCAAGGCCAACCTCTCTTGTTCTCTTTTGTTTTGGAATGGCGTTCGCGACTAGCGCGAGCGTGGTGGTAAAGCTATCTTCATCAGGAACCCCTAAATTTGATCCCCTATAGCCTCATATATAGGGTTCCTTAAAAAAAAATCTCCCTATATTTCTCCTATCTCCAACAGCGTTCCCTATATGGAGAATTGTACAGGGGGAGGAAAGAGAACCACTATATATAAGGGAATAGAGAGAAAAACTCTATTTTAGGGGATGGAATAGGGGATGCTGTTGAAGCACATAGGGAAAGAATCCGTCCCCTATTTTAGGGTAGAGGATGCTTTAGGGGAGACTGTTGGAGACAGCCTAAAAAGAGTGAGAATGTCGCCCAGGCACAGATCGTAATTTGGGATATCCCGCAATTTCTGGTTCGACCGCGCGGGATTGGGATCCCCTGCAGTTGTTACTGTTAATGCACGATGTGCATTTTCACTTGAAAACAGATTGTAACTTTTATAAATATGTCATACGGTATCCAATTTGTACGGAACAAATTTTGTAATTCATTTTAAATCTTAAACAACCCATTTTTGAAACTTTTCGATTTTTTGAATTTCTGAATTTTTAAAATTCAAAAAATTCAAAAAATCATAAAAATTGAAAAAAAATGAAAAGTTTCAAAAATGGGTTCGTTATGATTTTAAATGAATTACAAAATTTATTTCATACAAATTGGATACCGTATGACATATTTATAGAAGCTACAATCTGTTTTCAGGTGTGCAGGGGATCCCAATTGGACCACGCGTCCCGGCTGATCGCTTGGCGTGATTATCACCTTGATCATCGGGAAGGCCCTTCTCCGAGAAAGAATTGATCGGCCAGCTTTATATGTTTACCGTTGCTCCATCTGTTTCGCTATGGAGTAGTATTTATTCACATTCACCAATGTGCATAGATAAAAAGGTATAAACTCAAGTAAAAAGGTGCATTGGAATGACCATACTATTTGTAATTGATGAATTTAATTGACCGCATTCATGAATTTGATTGGCTTCATCCATTGAAGCCTCCCTAAAAACAACAATTTGATCAGTTTTATCATAATCAAATGAATCATAAAGTATCATTGGTTATCATAGTGGATAAACAACTTAAAACGGATACTTGTGAGACCATAAACAAATATAGTAAAATGGAGATAGCACTATTTTAGCCCGATCCTACTATGAAGTTGATGCATGAAATCCCTTTTGAACTTTGGGCATGTCTATGGTACAAAATTTAGCACTTGAGAGATGCCTTAGCCCAACACATGTTTGGTTCAAGTGAGCATAAGCCAAGCCTGATTTCTAACTCAGTATTATTGGGCCAAGCCAAACCCTAGCTCGTCTCGTATTGACTCACATCAACGAAATCCCTTATGATTTCTCTAACAGGCTACACCTTCAAAACTCCACCTCTTACCTTCCATGGAAAGAACCACCTCCCTATCTTCACGATCCTCTTGTGCTTAGATTTGACCCTTCTTCCTCTATGGGTTGGCCGACGGTTCATTCCTGTATCAGAATATCCCCCTTTTTCCTTGTTCGGACAATGCTCCACCAGCTCCTCCACCGAGCCATCCCTTTCTTTGATATGGAGCTCCACCTCCCATTGCCTAGGACTCCAACTCCCTTATCAGATTTGGTAGCACACAATACTTGAAGTCGGTCGCGTCCTCCTCTATTCCACTTCAAGAAGCACAAAATAAGGACGAGAGTGGTGGTATCAGTCCTTCCCTCCAAAACAATGGATATAGCTACGTTTCCACGGCTAGGCTCATATTGGAGCGGGACATCTTTAGTGTCTCTAGTAGATGGTCTAGCTAAATTTCAATCAATGGTGAGGCCAACTGTGATGGCGACATTAATACCCATTTGAGCAGTTAACTAACATTGAGGATCATGAGGTCGATCAAAGTGGTGTAAGACATAGACCTGATCATGGTTGGCCTTGCTCGGTGACGTAGCGTGAACCCTGCCTTTTTTTTAGCTGGGCAGGGTCATGCTTGGCTCAGGTTTAGCAATCGGGTTAGGCTCGAGCTTTTGCAAAACAAAATTTTCAATGCAAATGTCGGCCAAGCCATCGGCCTTTGTACCGAGCTTTTGAGCTGGGCTCGAGCAGAGAAAAAACTCTACCTCGAATTCAAGAAGTCAAGTTCTTGCAGCATGCGCGGCGTCGGCCATGCGGTGAGACGCCTAGAGCACGACTGTGCACTGGGCGGTGGAGTGTGCGGTGATCCAGGAGAATGTGGTGCCGCATCCCTCCCGTTCCGAGAATCCGGCGATCGGAGGCGGAGCTGCAGGCAAGAGCTCGAATCCCGGTGAGCTTGTGGGCTATCTCCGTGGCTGGCTCGCATGGATAGGAATAGGATGGCGCCTTGGCGGTAGAAATGAAGTACTGTATAGCAAAGTGCATCATGTGTAATAATGTAGATGAGTGAAAAGAATAGCCCAGGCGACTGGGCACGCCCGCGCGCGCCCCGGGCCCACCCGTCGGCGGCGAGCCCAGTCGCCTGGGTTTAAGCCAAACCGAAAAGAATAATAAGTGAACGAGAAGATCGTGGCAGTATCGGTGCAAACTTTCTCGGATCTTGCGTGTTTCTGCTGCGACTTGGAGCCTGGATTGAGATCGGCGAGCTCGTATCAAGGCCAACCTCTCTTCTTCTCTTTTGTTTTGGAATGGCATGCGCGAATAGCGCGAGCGTGGTTGTAAAATAGTGAGAATGTCGCCCAGGCACAGATCGTAAGATATCCCGCAATTTCTGGCTCGACCGCGCGTCCCGGCGGATCGATTGGCGTGATTATCACCTTTAATCGGGAAGGCCCTTCTCCGAGAAAGAATTGATCTTGATCGGCCAATTTATATGTTTACGGCTACTCCATCTGTTTTGCTATACTCCCTCCGTCCTAGAATCGAAGCCTCACAAATTAATCTTTAATTTTTTGCTTCTGTGCATGCATGCATCTAGTTCCCATGTGTTTAATGGCAATATATACAGTGCAAATGTTTATTGTGTGTTGATATGCTAACAACAGATCTAGACTATCAGATCCACAAGGAGTGGCTTAGATCTGAAAAGGTGGAAGCCCCTTTCCATTTAGAAACTTAGGGGTTTTTTGTGAAAGTGTTTAAGTGAGAAAAGTGGCTTCCACCTCTCTAGATCTGGGCCGCTCCTGATAGATCTGATGGTCCAGATCTGTTATTAGCATGTTAGTACTTAATGGACATTTGCACTAGATATGTTGCCGCGCTTAATAACTTAACTATGAGTTAATTGCTCGTTTTTTCCGAGGAAATAATGAGACGCCTTATATTATAGGACAACTCAAAAAAATTTATGCGCCCTATATATTGAAACGGAGGGAGTAGTATTTATTCACATTCACCAATGCGCATAGATAAAAACTTAAAAAGGTATAAACTCAAGTAAAATGGTGCATTGGAATGACCATACTATTTGTTATTGATGAATTTAATTGTCTGCATTCATGAATTTGATTGGTTTCATCCATTGAAGCCTCCTTAAAAACAACAGTCTGATCAGTTTTATCATAATAAAATAGATCATAAAGTATCATTGGTTATCATAATGGATAAACAACTTAAAAAGGATACTTGTGAGACCATAAACAAATATAGCAAAATGGAGATAGTACTATTTTAGCCCGATCCTACTGTGAAGTTGATGCATGAAATCCCTTTTGAACTTTGGGCATGTGTATGGTACAAAATTTAGCACTTCAGAGATGCCTTGGCCCAACACATGTTCGGTTCAATCGAGCATAAGCCAAGCCAGATTTCTTACTCAGTATTATTGGGCCAAGCCAAACCCTAGCTCGTCTCGTATTGACTCACATCAACGAAATCCCTTATGATTTCTCTAACAGGCTACACCTTCAAAACTCCACCTCTTACCTTCCATGGAAAGAACCACCTCCCTATCTTCACGATCCTCCTGTGCTTAGATTTGACCCTTCTTCCTCTATAGGTTGGTCGACGGTTCATTCCCGTATCCGAATATCCCCCTTTCTCCTTGTTCGGCCAATGCTCCGCTCCTCCACCTAGCCATCCCTTGCTTAGATATGGAGCTCCACCTCCCATTGCCTAGAACTCTAACTCCCTTATCAGATTTGGTAGCGTACAGTACGGGAAGTCGGTCGCGTCCTCCTCTATTCCTCTATTCCACTTCAAGAAGCACAAAACAAGGACGAGAGTGGTGGTATCAGTCCTCCCATCCGAAACAATGGATACAGCTACGTTTCCACGGCCAGGCTCATATTGGAGCGGGACAACATCTTTAGTGAATGGAACTATTGTGTTCTTGCCCCCTGTTCTAGACTACAATTGTGATTTTACTCCTACTTTTTCCACTTTGTGATTTTGCCCTTGATTTTTAAAAACAAAGCTACAGTTTACCCTCATTCCGTTTATAGTAGTTAACGGTGTTAACTCAGGTGTAAAAAGACATCTATGCCCTTACAATTTGCCCCTAATTTTATTGGTATTTAGTGATTTTACCATTGTTTCAACTCAAATATTGATAATTTGAAAGCCGCATTTTGACAACATTTTGGTAGAAGTTACATTGAATTTGATGACATATGGAAGGATCAATGGATGCTCGGATACCGAGATCTACACTATAGCCACCGACACACGGTACACCAATGCCACATGCAGAGATCAGAAATGCAGAGATTGATGTTTTGCTCGCCTGTCTATCTAGACCGCCCAGAGCCCTTGAATCTCTGGCCGCGCCGACTACTTCGTCCCTCGTTGAATATGCTAGAACGAGGCCGCCCAGCTGCCGCCCAGGTTACAAACTGGCGCACGTTTCATATTGAGCCGATTAGATCAGAAATAGTAAAAGGGCATTTCAGTCCTTTAGCATGGAGTCTATTTTTTTATTTTTTTATATTGATTAATCCAGCTAGCACTAACAAAGTATTAACATTAGGGGCAAACGACAGCCTCATTTCCATAACTCGAGGGCAAATTCACATAGTACGAAAATCAAGGGTAAAATCGTAATTAGACTTATAGCTGAGTTAACACCGTTAACTATTGTAAACGGAATGAGGGCGAATTGCAGCTTCATTTTCAAAAATTAAGGGCAAAAACACAAAGTGGGAAAAGTAGGGGTAAAATCACAATGGAACTCGAGAACAGGGACAAGAACGCAATTGCTGGTCTGGCTAAATTTCAATCAATGGCGAGACCAACTGTGATGGCAGCATTAATACCCATTTGAGCAGGTAACTACTCCCTCCGTCCTGAAATATAAGAAACTCTAGCATTCAAATTTTGTCCCAAAATATTAGAAACTATAGCATTTAAAATTTCCCTCCAACCATCATTCATTTAAATTTCTTCCCACCTTACCCCCGACCACTTTCTCACTCGCCACATACCATTATTAATGGAGAGGCATTATACTCTTTTTCCCTTCTCCTTAATCACTCCAAAACAATGTAGAATTTCTTATATTTCAGGACAGAGGGAGTACCATTGAGAATCACGAGGTTTGTCAAAGTGGTGTAAGACATAGACCTTGTTAGGATTTAGAGCCCGCTACAAATAGCCCATGTATGGGCCAAAACGCAGAGAAAGGACTCCCCAGGTCTTAACGGACTTAAAGATCCAACTAGAGCAACGACTAAGGCCATGGGCCCACTCAACCCAAAGACTAGCCTGGTGGGAGAGAGTGCCTCCACCTTTAAGTTGAGCTCCCCCATCACCAATAACCGATGTGGGACTAAACCACCTTTTAAGTTGTGCTCCCCCATCACCAATAACCGATGTGGGACTAAACCCAACAATATGGGCCAAAATGCAGAGAAAGGGCTCCCCAGTTCTTAACGGACCTAAAGGCCCAACTAGAGCAACGACTAAGGATGTGGGACTAAACCCAACAATATGGGCTAAAATGCAGAGAAAGGGCTCCTCCCCAGGTCTTAACGGACCTAAAGGCCCAACTAGAGCAGTGATTAAGGCCATGGGCCCGCTCAATCCAAAAGACTAGCTTGGTCCTTTGCAAACAGTCCACGTATAAGCCAAAACGCAGAGAAAGGGCTCCCAGGTCTTAACGGATCTAAAGACCTAACTATAGTAACGACTAAGGCCATGGGCCCACTCAACCCAAAAGACTAGCCTAGTAGAAGAGAGGTGACTTCATCTTTTAAGTTGTGTTCCTCATCACCAATAACCGATGTGGGACTAAACCCAACAGACCTGATCATGGTTGGTTCTGCTCAGTGGCGTAGCGTGAACCCTGGCATTTTTTTAGCTGCTGGGCAGGGTCATGCTAGGCTCAGGTTCAGCAATCGGGTCAGGCTCGAGCTTTTGCAAAACGGAAGCGGAGGCGGTCCAACGCCCGTTGGACCGAGCCTGCCGTCCGACGCCCGCGCTGGCCGTTGGATCTCGATCCAACGGCCAGCGTTAGATCTTGAGCAAACATTTGTTTTTTTTGTTTCGCCAAGTAAAAAAATTCAAAAAAATCAAAAAACATCATAAATATGCTCTAATCAATGTCAGGTACCACATATATTTTTATATTGGTATAAAACATTTATAAATTTAGGTTATTCTTTAAAAAACGTTTATAAAAATGAATATTGGTCATGCTGATCTGAATAAAATATATGTGGTACTTGACATTGATTAGAGAATGTTTATGTTTTTTTTTGATTTTTTTAAATTTTTTTACATGGCGAAACAAAAAAAACAAATGTTTACTCAAGATCTAACGCTGGCCGTTGGACCGCCTCCGCGTCCTTGCAAAACAAAATTTTCAATGCAAATGTCGGCCGAGCCATCGGGCTTTGTACCGACCTTTCGAGCCGGGCTCGAGCATGTGCGTGGAAAATAAATCAGGCTAGGCTAGGCTTTTAGTCTAGGACAACTCGAAGACTAGTTGGACGTTGATCCAAGCAGAGACAATGACTTTTGTCGAACATGCATGCGAGCCCTTGTGAGCATATGCAAGCTTTCCATAAACCAAGATGAGCTCGATCACCCTATTAAGGTTGGCGAACCGAGCCTAGCCAAATCTGACTCGCTCGAACTTGACTTGTTTTCATCCCTAGGCATGTTTCTTGCTCTAGTTGAATATTATTTTCCATTGTCTCACCTAGGGGTGTAGTTCGATAAATAGATGGGTAAAAAACTGAGCCATATCCAATTCTTTTTGAATTGCTATTTAACATAAAACTGGCTAGTTTGGATGTAAACCGGAATTTGTTTCCTAACTGTGGGTTTTCAATACAGCTGGCCAAAAAAAATTTTAATAAAAAGAGGTGGATATTTTTCTCGAATGAATTTTACATGGTTTTATAATTTAATTTCCAATGAAAATTGCTACGAGTGGGTTACAGTTTTCGATTGCGGCACAAATCTGTAAACTCTGACCTCAAGTTTTCATCAATCGTCGGGTTCTGCTCCGATCAATTAGTTCATAGCGATGCCTCGCATCGAACGATCCAAGACAACACATAAGGCTTCTTGTTTCTGACTGAAATCCAGTCCCCTAAATCCAATGGTCACCATGTTGGCATGTTAGTATGTCGCGGAGGCACGCGGCGGCAAGGTCGCGTTGGAACTTGGAAGACAGGGGGCAGAGCGCATGGAGTAAGGAGGACGTGCCACAGAGAAAGGATTAAGGGAGCGCGCGCGAGGCTATCCCGCGTTCACTGCAGTTTCTCTTCTGATAAAGTATATTTACCAGATTTTCACGGGCCCCGCATGCCTGAGTGGGTATCAAGGTATCACCCGAACGGTCTCTTTTTTTTCTTTTTTTTTTGACCATTTCTGTTGCATGGAGGGAACCCCTCGTTGACAAGAAACCTAACCGTCGCAACTCGCAACTTCGCAAGCACTCTTCGACTGGTCCTTAGCTCACTGCCCAATATTCTTCTCCTGGCTTCTGATCACGGGAAAGAGTACAAAGCGGAGCCTGTGCGATTGACTCTTCGCGGCAATGCATTATGTGATAGGTTACCCTGTCAAACCAAACGCCATGATCCGACCGGCTAATGCACCAAGAAGGAACGTCCAAGCCAGCATGGGGGCATGCGGCATGCCCCCTGATCTATCCTCAATGACACGTAGGAGTAGATCAAAGAAAACAAGTTGCTGAGATTGTCGGGGTCATTTTTAAACCTAAATCACTAGTTTTTAGGTTAAAACTATCGACAATGGTTAGAAGCGGACATCCAATGCCTAATACCATTGGACACCACGGACCAAATTGCATCGTGGCCCATGTTATCCACCTCGAAGACCACAAAGCACAGCGAGCTAACACATGCACACACGCTGAAGACTGAAGAGATGAGTGTTGATGGCGTTGATTGTCGCTGGCGCGTGCTCTCTGTGCGTTGCCAGCGGTGCTCACCGCAACCCGCGCCTCCTCTTTGATACAATCTCTTCCTATCTCTCTTCCGCTCTATATCCCCATCTCCCACATGCTCCAATATTTTGGTTTAACATACCACATCATTTGATATAGCACACTGAAACAATTTTTTATTTTGTGTATTTTTTTTGTTTCACATGTTGCACTGAAGTGTTGAAGTAGCAAATTATTTTGCTTCATATTTTAAATACTGCAACATTTTGGTTTACCATGCTACAACATAGCTCGATTTGGTGTAATAATTTGCTTACTGCAACATTTTGTCTATTTTGGTGTAACTTTTGCTTTTAAATATACAACATTTTGGTTTGAACATACTGCTACATTCATTTTATCAAACCACAACCTTTTGAAAAATTAAACGTCCGAAGTCTAGTCCTGTCCTAAAACTATAGGTTTACATGTATGTATACAATTAACGTAGCAATAGATAACAATGATTTATATGAAAGGCAACAGAGTCGCTTGACCCGGGCGGTAATAGTGACACATCTCACATACAGCGAGACGGCTCTATGACGAACTTTGGTGCGGATTTTGCGCACCTTGAGGAGGAGGACGCTTGTGCAATGGTCGAGGCAAGATCCAGTAGCCTAGAGCACATGTCTGATGCTTGGAAGCCGACACGGTGGCGCGGAGGTCAGGCCCAGCGCGACGACCTGTCGTCCACCCCCTCGATGCTTTTGTGGCATGTTGAGGCCAGATCCGGTGGCCTAGAACATGGATTCCACACATAGAGGCTGCCCTGGCGGTGTGGAGGTCGAGCCTACCGCGCGACGGCCGACTGTCCCCCCTCTCTCCCCCTCCTTGCGGGTGGCGGTGCCAGTAGCCGTCCAAGGACATTTCAACTTTGGTGGCACTAGTGGCCGTTCATGGTAGCTTCTCAGCGGAGACCATGCGATCAGAGCGTCTGGTGGCGGTGCATGTGTGGTGGTTGTGTTGTTTCTTCCCCTTCTTTTCTCTGCCATCCTCTTGCCCTCCCTTTCTTCCCTTCCATTGTTTCTGCCTTGGTGAGACCGCTCATGGGGATTTCACTACAGGAAACGAACTCTAAGTGGGCGGCCAGAAAGGTCAGTGTCGGCGGCCAGGAAGCCGCCGACCAAACAATCTCGGCGGCAATAACAAAACTGCCGACATAGATAGATTAATGTCGGCGGCCCCGTCGAGCCTGCCGACAAAGGAGCAGCCCCCTCCCGCCACCAGGTTTGAAAATTCAAATTTGGAGCCCGCCATTACTCTATGTCGGCGGCCAAAAAAAGCCCCTGACATTACCCCTCCCCCTAGACGGAGGAATAACGGCTTGAATGGGACGACGTCAAACTGGTCCCAGGCGTCAGTCAGACGACATCACTGCCATGCGGGGCCAGCTGAGGGAGCGACATCAACCCTCTATGTCGGCGGTATATATAAGGCCGCCGAGATTGATAAAAAGAATTATCAGGGGGCGCAGCGGGGCCAGCAGAGGGAGCGACATCAACCCTCTATGTCGGCGGTATATATAAGGCCGCCGGGACTGATAAAAAGAATAATCAAGGGGCGTGGCGGGGCTCGAACCCAAGACCTATGGGGAGCCCGCGCCACGTCGCGCGCTGATAACCGGGTGAGCAGACATTTGGATCCGATGGCTTGATGCTCGGATCTGGCGATGTGGTGCCCGGGCATCACGACAGCTGGAGTGGGGCAGAGCTGGTGTGCTCGAGGGGCACGAGTCTGGTAGCAGTGTTGTGGCCCTTCTCCCCAAAATTCCTTTACGTGGTGGCACCACACCCCTCAGCACCTTTGACAAGGTCTGTCGCATCGTCGTTCCTCCCCTACTGTGAAGATATACGATTCTGGTGCCCCCTCGTTGGTGTTGATGTGGTGGCGTGGGTTGGCGACCTCGGCTTCATGTCCCCTACCTTGTGGTCTCCTGTCGATGTGGTTTTGGTTGGGTACGTCTGACGAAAGCCCTACCTGTCTGGGTGGCAATGGGTGACGCCGCTCGATGCCAGTCATCTCCTTAAAGGTATTGGGACATATGCTACCTGTCGACGGTTGGAATATCGGTTCCAAGTCAACTAAGGTTCTTGACAAAACGGAGATAAAAGACCTGCCGAGCAAGGCGAACAACAATCAACGAGCAACAGGGAGACACAGGGTTTTTATCCTGGTTCAGGCCTCTCGAAGAGATAATAGCCCTACGTCCAGCCTTTCTTTATGTCAAAGAGAATTACAAGATGGAACTCGACGAGACGAACAAGTCTTGGCGAGGTTATGGGTGTACAGGAAACTAATATGCGATCTTAGCTTCAAATTGTGCAGGAATGGCCTGATGAGTACCTTCCCTCTACACGCCGTAGGGGCCTGGTTTATATAGTGATGAACAACCGACCTACCAGGGGATAACGGGCCGGGCTGACTACGAGATAGTAACGAACTCGTACACATGCCAAATACAACCCGAGGTAGATAAGGTGTACTCCAATTCTTGGGGATCATGACGTCTGCTCCAATTCAGGAAACGACGTCCGGGTCTTCACGTAGCCGTGCAGAACTCTTGTTCGAGTCGGACTCAAACAGGAATCCTAAGCCATTACGCACCATGCCAACCAGGGAGCTGTTCGGCAGGATGCATATGGGCCTGAAAGAGCCCTCTAGGGAACCAGGCCCTAGGAGGCTGTTCGATTAAGCCGTCAGGGAGTGGGCCTTGGAAATGGGCCGTGATTTTATCCCCGACAGCTAGTCCCCGAGACTCAAGTGGAAGAACTCACTAGAGTGGGGTCTTCCTCTTGAGACTCCAAGTCACGAAGAGGGCAATTATCCTGCTACAAAGACGTGCAACAGACGACGGAACAGGTTATGGTTCAACCGGACTAGACTTGTTTGAGACCGAACAAACCCGATCAGTGCCGAGCAACTCTGTTGCGTCGAATAAGGAACAACATCTGTCCGAGCAGAGTACCCAGCCTTAAGTGAGATGAATCATCTCCTTGAGGCTGAATGTCATCAAGGAGGGATTGGATTCTTTGTAGTGAGCAGTGTACCACCGCATCCGATAAGATCAGATCTTCCGGAAGAATGAACATAGCAAGTCGCGATATGGACTTGTGTTGCTGCATCCAGGTATGAAGATACCTAGGAAAGCATGAACGAAAATAGGCGAATCACCTCTCGGGATAGAACTTGTCCGAGGAAATAGAGATTGCGCTCTCGAGCGAATGTCATGCTCAGGAGCGAAGGTGATGTGCCCCAGACGTAGAGCATGCGCTAGGAGCAGACAATGGATACGAGGGGGAAGGTGACCCAGTGCCCGAGCGTAGAGCTCGTCAAAGGAACTAGGTAAAGAGATCTAGTCCCCGAGCACGGAGCTCGTTAAAGGGCCAGAAAATGCGACCAGGTGAAGACGTGCCCGGTACGAGATCATCCAGTCCCTGAGCACGGAGCTCGTCGCAGGGACCAGACGCGCGCCCCAGACGAAGAGCTACCCGGTGCGAGGTGAGTCCCCTAGCACGGAGCTCGTCGCGGGGACCAGACGCGTGCTCCGGGCGAAGAGCTGTCCTGTGCGAGGTGATCCAGCCTCTGAGCATGGAGCTAGTCGCGGGGACCAGACGAGCGCTTCAGGCGAAGAGTTGCCCGGTGCGAGGTGAATCACAACCCGATGCAGTCAGAGCGGCAAAACAACGTGTGAAATCAACGCTTTACCCATGACGTATTCCTCGCGACAGTATAAGCGTTGTCTTGGCAAGTACAGAACCGACGCTTGGAGTGCCCGTTGCGATGAGAATCGACTTACGATGGGCAGGACTCCATTGGTGGCGCACTGCTGTGACTTAGCCGAACTGTGAAGGTCAGTGCCGGGCAAAGGCAAGAAATCATACGCGGGTGAAGTGAATCAGTCCCCGGGCATGCGCGGAGCGTACCCGGGAAGAAGAGAGGGATGCAGACATCGGTTTTGGTGGGGAGGCCTGGAACCTCGCCGCGACCATCACCGGCGTCTGATGTTCCCGTTCCTGTATTTCCTACAGAAAACAAACAAGAAACGAGCCAGCAAAGGAAAAAAGAGAGTAAGAACAGGCTCTAAGAAGAGTAAAGCGAGTTTTGGAAAACACGCTAAAGACGACCTACCCGCACAAGACATAATTTTTCCCAGGCACGTCTCCCGATAGCGTTAGTGTCACCTCGGCGAATGCGGAACCGACGTCAAGAGTGCCCGTTGCGGTGAGAATCGGCTTACGATGGGCTTGCCCGTTGCGATGAGAATCGGCTTACGGTGGGCAGGACTCCGTTGGTGGTGCATTGCTCCGGATTACCATGCCAGGAAGGACGTAGCATGGATAAAAAAGATGTGTGCGGGCAAGTGCAGTCCCGCTGTGACTAAGACCGCTAACCAGGGAAGACGATCGGGACCTTAACCGCAGGCAAGACGTGCGAGGCGAAATCTTATCCGGGCATGGACCCGTGTAGCGTTGGTGTCACCTTGGCGGGTGCGGAACCAACGGCAGGAGTGCCCATTGCGATGAGAATCAGCTTACGGTGGGCAGGACTCAGTTGGTGTTGCACCGCGTTCTGTACAGGTCGTTACCAGATAAAAGGACATGCTCGCACGCGGGGAGCGCTACGGGAGCGAAAGAC
>SPJY01034554.1:2495266-2516998 GCA_005191435.1 Raddia distichophylla | reverse complement strand
GGTTAGCCACCTCCAATCCGCTGATGTTCAAGAAGGCCTCGACGAAGTCGCTCTCAGGAGACCTCAGCCCGAACAGTGCGAACTGTTCGAAGCTGATGAATTCTCCTTCAAGCGGCTCCGGAGTTTCCTCCTCTCCGGGCAGCCTCCAGCTGCCGACGTCCAGGTGGCCCTCTTCCTCCCAAGCTCTCAAGTCTTCCTCGGTCAGGCTAGTGGCTATGTGTTTGGCCATAGCGGTTCCCAGGGTTGGACAAGCAGGTCTTGCGGTGGAAGATTGGCACTTAGATGTTGGGCGCGGTTGGAACTAGGGCTCAGGAAGGAAAGGCGCGAGAACAGAAGTGGCTGGCCGCGGGCAGCTTGGGTGCTTTTATAGTCCCGTTTGAGCGGCTCTGCAACGGTTTTGTCACAAACGGCTAGTTTTTACCGCAACGGCTGGTTAAAACGGTCACCTGTTTTCACTGCGCAGCAATAGGAAGTTACCGTTGGAATCTGCCAACGGCTAGTTTTTCCAGTGTCTGCACTGAAGACTGAGTGCTCTGCTCGGGCAGATGTAGTATCCTGTTCGGCGCAACAGAGTTGCTTGGTATTGATCGGGTTTGTTCGTCCTCCGAGCACGTCTTGTTCGGTTGGACCTTGACCTGCTCGGTTGATCGTTACCTGTATTTGTAGCAGCAAAATTTCCCTCTTCGTGACTTGGAGTCTCAAGAGGAAGACCCCACTCTAGTGAGTCCTTCCACTTGAGTCTCGGGGGCTAGCTGTCGGGGATTGAATTACGGCCCATTGCCATGGCCCACTCCCTGACGGCCCGGTCGAACAGCCTACCAGGGCCCAGCTCCCTGGAAGGTTCTATCTGGCCCATATGCATCCTGCCGAACAGCCTTCTTGGCTGGCACGGTGCGTAACGGCCTAGGATTCCTGTTTGAGTCTTACTTGAACGAGAGTTCTGCACGGTTACGTGAAGACCCGGACGTTGGTTTTCCGGATTGGATTGGAGGTCGTGATCCCCAAGATTAAGAGGTTACTTTATCTACCGTAGGCTGTATTTGGCATGTTTGAGTTCGTTACGATCTCGTAGTTAGCCCGGCCCGATATTCCTCGGTAGGTCGGTTTGCTCCGTATTATATAAACAGGGCCCCTACGGCATGTAGAGGGGACCTGAGGCTTAGAGCTTTCGCATTGTCGCATACTACTCGCCGAGACCTGTTCATCTCGTCGGGTTCCACCTGTAACTCTCTTTGGTATAAAGAAAGGCTGGACGTAGGGCTATTATCTCTCCTGAGATGCCTGAACCAGGATAAAAACCCTGTCTCCCTGTTCGCTGCTGTTCGTTCTGTTCGGCGTGTCTCCTATCTCACTCTTAAGAACCTTGGTTGACTTGAGATCGATATCTCAACCGTCGACAGGGGCTTAATTTGTCAACCTATGCCATCTATGGTCTAAGCTTGGTAGTCTATGGTTGTCTTCAGCCCCGGACGCTCCCCATCGTTATGGGGAAGGAAAAATCCCGCCGGTTGGTTCGACGGGATTTAAATTCCGCCCGATCAACCGATGGGTTTTTGCAGCTAGCCATTAGGCCTACATCTTGCCCGTCCAATCGGTGGTTTATAGAAAACCTGCCTATTGGTTTGGCGGGATTTATAACCCGTCAGGACGAAATGGCGGAGACGTCTATTTATTTAATTTTAATAAAACAAATTTTATTTATTTATTTTTTAAAAAATATAAAAATATAAAATGTTATAAAATTCCACGGCATCGTGGGCTCGGACCATGCTTGGGGATGTCCTTTGCTGGGCCGCTACTACAATACTTCCTCCGTTCTGAAATGTAAGGCATATAATTTTTTGACAAAGTCAACAAACGTAAACTTTGATCATTAATTTCTTTCATATTACATCATTAATAACTATAAAATTAACATCATATTAAAGTACTTTCAAATACGAATCTAACTATATCACATACATAACATTGAACATATATGTTCCTAGCATAATTATTAGTCAAACGTTCTAAACATTGACTTTTTAAAATACATGCACGCCTTACATTTTAGAACGGTTGCCTTTTCGATTCAGCCTTGGTTCATGCACTCACCAGGCCACTTTGCACCCCTCTACACTAATCACAGCAACTGCTTGCCTTTTCGATTCAGCCTTGGTTCATGCACTCACCAGGCCACTTTGCACCCCTCTACACTCTTTGGTTCGAGCGGATTTTGAAGAACATACAATTGTATTTGTAGCTATTTCCACGAATTAGACCCACTGTTGTTCTCATGTTTGTACACATCTGTATACACGAGAACTCACATCCATATCATTGTGGATGTGGTTGCATTGTATCAGAGCAAACCATTCATAGATCATCAAATAGTTCTTTGATCCTGGAAAAACAAACAAAATCCCTTATGCTGATCTCCTCCAAAGCCAGTGTCGATCAATCCCGGTATATATTGGAGCAAATCTGGCAGCCAATGTCATTATGTCAATCGATCCGGGTAAAAATTGATCATATCTGGCAGAGAACTGCTCGGGCTCACCAGAGGATGCCGAATGTGAAGAACTGCAGGCTCTTGGCCTCAGCAGCCATCCTGCCGACGGCACCATTAGGCACTGTGGCGAGTCCCGCACTGGAGACGTACGTGAGCACAATTTTGTCCAGGACATTGGTGACCATGGGTCACAACAGCGGGCGGTAACGAGCAAGGGCGCTGCAGCCGTTGGCAAAGCAGAAGTCAGCGCCTGCATGCGGTGACCGCCAATCCTAGCATGGATCTCCTCGATCGTCCCCTGCCCGTTCCCGATTGCCACTCTCTTTGCACCCGTGATCGGCCTCCTGCGTTGCCGCTGTTGGAAATAATCTAGATAAGGCAGCAATTAGGTGGTAAGAGGTTGTCTAGTTTAAGTAGAACTAGATTTATTTAAAAGTAGAAGTACTAGAGATAGAATTTGTTTAGATTTAGTAGTTCTAATTTGAGTAGGACTCTTGTAATTTCTCTAATATAAATATATGACCAAGGGCCAAAGAAAGGTGTAAGTTTTAGCACCAAAAAAATATGTGAGCTTGCCGAGCAGTTTCGAAGGATTGATCTTGGCCTAATCTAACAGCCGCCTCTTTTGCTCCTGCCTCTTAATTTTCAGGCAAGGAGGGAGAGGGAGAGAGGTGGAGATGGTGGTGCTGCCGGTAGAGAGGGAGGTGATGGTGGGGGGAGGAAGTGTCGCTGGAGGAGAGGAAGAATGGGGAGGTAATGCTGCCGCCTGGTAGAGTGAGCGGGAGGTGGCTCCGTGTCTGTGAGAGTGCCGTCGTGCTTGGTTGCAGTGTGGTAAATTAACAGTGTTTACGATGTATTGCAAAGAATGGAACCTTGGTTATACTGAATTTATGAACGGAAATAAAATTTTAAATTATGTGGGGGTGTAAAGAGGACATTACGTAGTGTACGAGGACCATTGCTAGTGAAAAAAAAAACTAGTGGAGGTGACCTGTAGACGACACCCATTACCAACAATGATGTTGGTCAGGTAAAAGGAAGAGGGAGGATGAGACAACAAGGGATTACGACCAATATCCAAAGTCATATGTGAGGTCGCATCAGAGTCCATGTACCACTCTGCATTTGAAGGAGGCAGAGTTAAGACCATCATGTTGAAAATATTGGCCTACGACTGCTGATCCCATCATCCCCTCTCCCGACGGTCATGGGGTCCACGATTTGGGAGTAGGGAGCATAAGGAGCTATGCCCATCCATAAGTTGTGTAAGGTGGCGCTGTCCGAGGAAGGGATGTGTGAGGGGTACCACCACTTGTGGAGGTGGGACGACAGTCACCCCCACCCCCACCCCCACTTCCACCACTTGTGTGAGGTTTTGAATGGTTTCAAAAAGTTTTTTATTTTGTCAAGTTACGCTTGGAGAGTTTCAAGAAACGACTTCAAATATTTCATGAACCTGCTTCAAGGGACATGAGCATTTCATTCAGCTTTGTAGATTTTTTATTACATAGAAGTCAAGAGCGTTTGAAATTAAGCCATTTCAAACAAGACCAATCCTTTGCTTGCCTAGTTTCAATTGTGATTTACATCTCACCAAAACCTACTCCACCATACCCAACATCGAGAAAGGATGAAATTTCTCTTGCCTTGCCCCCGCTTTGTTATCATAATCAATGCTTGCCTCATTTGACTACATATAATCTATATTCAAATAATACACAATATCTTATAATATAAAATGTGTATAATGAGTTATAAGAATAAATCCATATTGCACCCTTTAACTAGTAATAACTCCAATCCACACATAAAACTATAAAAAAAATTGGAATTTAACGCACGATCTATCAATACCAAGCTATTTAACATCGTTGGAGGCTTGTATGGTGGTTTTTGTGGATAATCCTTAAAATGTGTAGTTTGGTACGTAAGGATCATGGGGGAAGTTGTTAAAAAGATCAAAGTTCAAAATTCCAGAACCAATTTTAAAACTTTTGGTCGAATTAACTATAAAAAGAACAATTTTGGATATTTATACTTCAAAAAAATTAAAACAATATTCTCAATTTCTCATGCACCAAAATGTTTATGAGAATTTTCTAGTTTTTTTTTTGCACTCCAAAAATTAGCTAACTATGCCATGTGTTCAGGTGGCGTAGACAAATGCGTGTTATTATAATTTTGCCTCCTAACATTTTTAAACCAATTTTGTTGAGAAGAATTCATCTTTCTACATAGATGAAAGAATCCAACTATAGTAGAGTAACTTGACAAATCAAACGTATGTGGTTAATAAAATTTTGTTGATGTTTGGCTACTCTTGCATTATTGGCATACAACTACACTTTTTTATTATTATTGTTGGCATTTTGCAATTGAATACAATGTGAACTATACATATTTCCATCAACATATTGCTATGAGCCTATGGTTTTTAGTACATTAAGTAAAAACTTTTAAAAATATCATTTTTAAAGAAAGATAATAGTTTAATGGCAATAGGTAGGGCATTCATATCTACTTTGAAATGTGAATTTTAAATTAAGGACATGAGGACTAAATATATAGGTTGTTTTGTTGAAATGTTGCATTATTCATAATGTTTACTAGTACTTTCATTATCCAAAATACTACAAGTAATCTTCAATAAAATTATTAAAAAAGACATGCCACATCAAGGTGGATGTTCTAATTGTTTTCGCCTAATTATAAATTATTGAAGTTTCAATCTACATTATACACTATGCATTTGTTGTGGTTAATATGAAATTAAAGAAAAATAATTGTGTGTTACATGAAAGGTAAGCATTAAAATCACTTTGGACTTGTATGCATCAGTATGTGGGCCCTCACATGCCATATAGGCTTTGGCCAACAGGCCCATGAGTGAAAGAGATAAACATATGATCCAAAATTCCCATCCTTTTGTAAATCATAATAGGGAATTTTAATCTTGTGGGAGAGTTGGAAAGTCATTCGCTACGACGAGTACCATCCGTTGGGAGAGGGTTACATCAACGGACACAAATTCTTGACTTGGCCTACATAACACTCACGATGGACACCCCACGAGGGGCCCCCTTCTCCCCAGAAAAATCCCCCACACACTACTTCAATAATCCTTTCCAGTTCAAGGTGACCACGGCCATCCGGATGGATGGGGAGAGATCAATGTTTCGTGAGAAGGTGGCAAGGGTTAGAACGGCACCATCAATGAGGAGTAGGGCTCGGTCAATTTCCCCATTTGAGAAAATCCTTGCAAGCACTTTTCAGGGGGAGTTGTATTTCCCTGACCAACATGAGGTTGATGAAGCGCATATTACCACTCTTGCTTGTGTGATTTCTGGTAAAAATACCTTCCTTGTTGGTTCTAATGGTATGTCTTTGGCTGATGTTCTATTGCAGCAAGGTGTTGCTGGATTTGGAGGATGTAGTGTCCATGGCACCCATGGTGCTGCACTGGGTGGTGGCCATGGCTTGATGGTAGATGCCATGGCTATAGGGATGGATAATACTTCTTTGGAAGTTGAGATGGCTGGGGAACTTGGCTATGTTCCTGTCACCTCGAACACCCCTCAATATGTTGGAAAAGGGCAGTGGAGTGCTTATGAGGACAGGTACTTCTGTTCACCGGAGATTCATAATTCATTGTGGAGAAATTATTCTTTTTGTGTGTGATCCATTGTCAATATTTAAGTTTTGTTGATTGTGCTTGGATATATATTTTTGGCTTCCCTTTTAGAGGGTGACAAAATTATTTTTCTAAAGTTTGCTAGGTGAGCTTGTGAGACAGCATGGTGACAAGAAGTGGTCGATAATTGCAAAGGAATTGCCTGGTCGTATTGGGAAGCAGTGCAGAGAGAGATGGCAGAATCATCTACGCCCTGATATTAAGGTTTTTCATTCTTGATGCCTTGTCTTATGAGATTTATTGACATGCATATCTTCAAACAATTTTTTTATGTAGTCGATATGTTCTAAATATATAAGATGCGAGTGTAAACTCCTAATGTAAAATATGACTACATTTAGTGGGCACATATTATCATATGCCGTTGATATGTCATAAATATGTAAGATATGATTGTCAATCCTTGATAAATCAATATATGGTTGCATTTAGTGATTGTATTTGTTATTTCCTATATATAATTAATGTATTGTAAACTTGTAAAGTCTGAGTGTAAGTTCTAGGTGAATCAACATAGGGCTTCATTTAGTAGGTATATTTTCTATTTGTTGTATCCAGTTAATATTCTAAAATTGCAAAGTATCGGCATCGATTCTGGGTTATGGTTCTATTTACTACACACACTTATTATGCTTTTAATGCAATAGTCTTTCTTAAAAATGAAAGGTAAGATAAGAAGTCCTACATGAATTATAGAATTTTCCATCGATTATGGCAGCGTATTCAATAATAACACACATTAGGTGCTAACATACTAACATAAGATCTGGGTCATAGAATCCATGAGAAACAAATCAGATATAAAGAAGCAGAAACTCCATTTCGCAGTTAAATGATTTTATAAAAAACGCCGACTTTCTAAGTGGAAAAGGGTCCAGATTTAATGTTAGCGTGCTAGCACTCAATGGTCATTAGCACTATATATGTTGCCTATATCTATTTACTAGTTGTAGTTAACAAAAAAATATACCCTTTTGAATAACTTTGATTATAAACTTATTGAATGAATCCATGGATAAACATTAATTATAGAATAAATACAAATATGCTCACGATTGTCTTGAATGCTAATATTTCGTGTCATCTTTAAGCAGTTGTGTCAGGTGGTAAAAGTTTAAATTCTAAAGAGTATTGGTGATTGTTTGGCAGAAAAATATATCCTCATATTTTCTTATTTCTAGACATATATTCGTGCACACATGGAATCAAACTTTCCAAACCTATTCAACCATGTTTGGAGCTTGGTGATGCCAATTTTGTTATAGGAAGATAAAACATTCACAGTCACAACTACTATTTGTCTCATTTGGGGGTAAAATAGGTATCTTTCAATTGATCCTTGGTATATTTTAGATAGTCCCCAAATTTGTTTTCATCCTATTATTAATAAGTTTATGAATGTATTTGTACCAAAAATGTCTTTTACACAAAAGCACTAACCTTAGCCACACATGAAAGTGCACTAATATACTTATTGTAGGAGTACTTACCTATAATGCTTTGGTTTCACAACGCTATGCATAAACAATGTATAAAAACCAACAATAGTTTAATATCCTAGCTTAAAACTTTGTAACAACAATATTTACATACTCTTTTCAATAGGTGGACAATACTACAAATCAAAAATATCCTTTTCTAACATTTAGCTCTTTCACACGCAAATGTTTTCTTGCATTTCTTTTGCAGAAATCAGCATGGACTGAAATGGAGGAGAGGATGCTAGTTGAGTGGCACAAGAGGCTTGGCAACCGTTGGGCGGAGATCGCCAAACACATGCCTGGCCGGTCAGAGAACTCCATCAAGAACCACTGGAATGCAACCAAGCGCAGCCAGAACGCCAAGCGTCGGAGCAAGAAGAAGGAGGAGGCCGTGGCGTCAGGATCTCGCCCAACCATCCTTGAGGAGTACATCCGCAGCAAGATGAATGAGGTGGCGGCCGATGGTGGGGCTCCTGCTGCATCTGACCCGAGGAATGCTGCTGAGATGTTCACTGGGAAAACCATCAACCTCTTCTCGGCGCCATCATCGGGCTCCACCTCACCCGACTCCTCTCAGTTACAGGCACCAAAGAACAATGCGCCACCATTGACGTCGATGTTGCTGCCACTCCTTGGCCTCAACTCTAGTGGTAGTGTCCCTCAGGAAGTCCACAGGTATAACACTGATTTCATTGATGGAGCTTGCACGCTTGGCATGCAACAGGAGGGTGGTTATGTGCATTACACAACGTTACAGCTAGCACCGGGGCATGGTTATGCTCATGATCAGGCCAGCGGATACAACAACCCGCGTTTTCAGTATCCATTTGCTACGCACCCCGCTAATGCTTTTGTAAACTACTATGGAGCAGAAGGCCCCAGCCAAGTGTATGCAGGCTACTACCAGTACCAGGAAGCCGGACCTAGCCACCATGGAAACAATGACGGCACGCGCACTGGCTATAATGAAATGGTGACAGAGTCACTCTCCATGCCTGACAATGTCAATGCAACAGCTTCCTTAAACCTGCATGGTGGTTCTCACTTCATCATGAACTGATGTACCCTACCAATTTATCAGTTGGTTGCAACCCTGCAACTATGGGGATTAATTGGTACTTTATTGCATTGCATCAGTTTTAATTTACATATTTGCTTTGAGCAAAAGAAACAAGAAGGATTTCCATCTTTGAACGGTTGTTATTCAGTGTTTGCTTGTACTCTTTATTGGCATCACTACAATTCAATAATTTCCCTATCCTTGAATATTTTTTATTGTTTTGTTTCTAATTTGGATGCCTGAGTTTACTCATCAGTTTAGTGTCGTGGAATAGCACGAAATAAATTTATATTTCAGGTTTAGAATGACACACAAATGCCCGGTCACGTGCTAGTGTGGCCCATGGCAGGGTGGGCTTTAGCCTGGGACATGGCCCAACTAGTAGGAGGACCCTCCCTTTTGCTCCCACAATATTGCTCTGTGCCAGCCCATGTTCTCGCCGTGTCTAAGTGAGGAGCATGGGAAGGAAGTGAAGAGTGGAAGTTCTCGTGCGGGTGGCCCAGTGTAAGGCCATGAGGCGCATATCTTTGCACGGTCTGCGCCGAAGAGGCGAGGAGTCAACATCGCTGCTACGATGGCTGAGGAAAGAAAATTCCAGATCAGCTTGCGGTCGTGCGGGAAACATCGACCTCACCGGTTGCCGGCGAGGTGAGTACGGAGTAGAAATTTTACCCTAGCTACCCACACAGCCCGCACGAGCACGATATGCTCACAAATCTGTTCTTCGGTTTCCTATTTCATGATTTAATTCGGCCAGTCAAATTCCAATTTGGCTAATTATTCCCTGCTTTGCCTCTCATTGGCTACTAGCCTACCACACATCTATCGATTGCTGCCCGGAGGATTGGACCAGCGGCTAATCAAACAGATTAACAGCGGAACAGGTTTGCACAATTGCAATGCAAATGATTAATTTAATTTCTTATTAGTTATTCTTAATTCTCTGATCCCAAACTAACTTATGTAAGGTTTCGCTGAATTAGAGTAGAAAATATCTAAATAGAGATTAGAGAATGGAGGAAATTTTGATAATTTAATATAAAGCACAATCCCAATTCGATCAATCTCTTCTTCAAATAGATGAAAATCATGAAACATGCCCGACATGTGGTAGCAATTAATGTTGGTTAAAATCTCATGTCAATTACATGTTGCATGTTTTGTGCTAAAGTGGATTACATTATTAAAACCTCATACCAATAATATATTCGTATTCTACTTTCACATAGTATGGTTAGTTTTTAATATTTTTATAAGTTTTAGTATATTAAATTTTAGCCTTGGATTTAGGAGGTCCTCGATCCGCCACTGCAGTGTGGGTGTAGCACTTTGTGAGCCTGCAACAAAAACAAACACCACCCACCGTTCTTACAAAAGTGGGTAAAGCAAGCCTAAGCTCCTGGATGCCCATGACACTTTTCTACAGTCTACTGAACTGAGGGATTGTGATTCTACTGGGCTTCTACTCCAACGAATATGTGCTTGACCATTCAGGGACTGTGATTCTACTGGGCTTCAACTCCAACGAATATGTGCTTGACCATTGGTAGTCGCAGGCCTGACATGACTTGGCTTTTCTTTCGTCGGCCGGGTAAGAAAAAATATGTATGTGGCCCTGCTTTTCTTTTGATTGGGCTGCTGTCGAGGCGACCACGACCCTAATGGGTGTGGTGAGCGCGGCGACCACAACGGCGGCAGCGGCCAAATCGAAACCGGTTGCAGTAAGGACGACGGCTAACATGGTCGGGTCGACAATGCGGGAGATGGTCGGGGAGGACGCCAGCATTGCCGGCGGCGTTCGTGCCGATGCTGGCGTCCAGATTGGCGGTATTGGTACTCTAAAACTAATGTCCTGCTTCTTCTAGAGATTTCGTTATCATGCTAGTTTTTTTGTGGCTTATAACCCCCTCTTCTTTACTTTGCCCTGAGGTGAATTTGCTTTGGATGAATCAATTCTATATTACAAAAGCCCTAACAGGCCGCTCTGTCGGGCGTCCACATCTACGCCTCCCGGCGTCTCCACGCTCGGCTAGCCCCGCGCCGCCTCGTCAACGAAATAACCACGGCCGTTCGATCACGACCGATAGTTAAATCCAACCATTCATTATAATTTATATATATAACGATTTCTTTGCCCATAATTTCAACACTGCGGGGCGTTTGCTCCGTTGGTCTTGCGAGCTAGCTTTTGCGTCGCCGGTCGTGGTTCAAATCCCAGCCTCCCCAATTTTTTTGGTTTTTCCATTTCCTCTTCTATATTCTCTTTTTTATCCATTTCTCCGCATTAGACCACCAAACGTGCGAATTAAGCTCGGTTGGTTTCCCAGCAACTCGCGCGTGCAGTAGGTTGTGGGTTCAAGTCCCCTTTTTCCCATTGTGTTGAGCCTTTCTTTTTTTGGGCATTTTTACCAGAGTGAGACGTCGTACGCGGCGGCGGCAAGGCCCCCAACGAGTGTGTCAACGAGGAGGTAGGCGAACGACGCGTGGGAGAGGAGGCCGACAGCGCCGATCCAAGCGAGCAAGCCGACCTTGCTCTGCGCCTGTAGGAACTTGGCCACCGGGAAGTTGACGGCGAAGGCGAAGGCGAAGACGGAGGGGGCGACATAGAGGCAGAACCTGTCGGCCTCGCACGCCACGGTGGCGTCCTGGCTAGCGAGCGGCAGCGGCGGCTCGGCAAGCACGTAGAGTGGCACTATGACTCCATGATGGGCGTCGCCGCGAGGAGGATGACCCACGACCGCTGCATGTACAATATCCACCTTCCCCGCGTCGAACGCCTGCCCGCACAGGCGGCACAGCATCTCCAGCGTGCTCCCCATGCCCAGCTACGCCAAGGCCATGGCCGCCGGTGAGTAACACTGAGCTGAGCTGAGCTAGACGCTGACGCTGTGCTATATATATATACTCACGAAGAAGCCGAAGGAGAAGACGGACATGCCGATGGTGGCGGCGGCGAGTGGGAGCTTGCTGAGCTGGCCGACGAGGACGGTGGTCAGCGCGTTCACGCCGAACAAGCCGATCATGGAGACGACGACGGGTGCGCCGATGGCCCGCAGCTGCTTGGACTCATCCCACAACATCTGCGCTGCCTCCCCGGTGACGCGGACGGCCGGCGCGTCGTGCTGGTTGCTGCCGAGGAGCGGACTTTGCCGCCGTCATACCCATATTTTCTGCTGTATAGTTTCTTCCAACTATTCAAATGGCCAAAAGAAAAATCGTCCGATATCCAATTGACCTCGAATAAATTTGTGTAGCCTTAGGAGATCCATATCTATCTCCCTACAAATATTCATATTAATTTGATTTTCAACCATTTTCGTGCAGTGGCTAATCTTTATATTTTCATACCTTTAAGGGAAACACTTCCTGGAGGACGTCCGGCGCGTCCGGAATCGTCACTCGCTCGCTCGCGCTTGCTCGCTCCCTCGTGCTCCTCCTCCTCACTTGCTCGCTCGCGCTACTCTTCCTCCCACGCCTTCCTCGCCGTCACACCGTTCTCCTGCGCCTCCTCGCCGTCGCATCCCCTCCACCGCCTCTTCCCGTGCCTCCTCGCTGTCGTCCAGCGCCGCGCCTCCTCCTCCCACGCCTCGCGCCTCCTTCCCTCCGCCGTCGCCGGTGCCGCTCCACCTCCTCCTCCCTCGCGCGGCGGCCCGTGCTGCCGCGTCCTCACTTGGGTCTTACTCTCGAGACGCTTTCTGAAATCTCAGGTTTCATTGTCAGGTTGCACGAAACCTGGGGTTTCACGATTTTCGAAAACTTCACTTTTTTGTGCTGAAACTTAAGTTTTGTCCACTAAAACTTTGGATATTGCCTACCGAAACTTGAATTTGTACAATCGAAACTTGGTTCTTACTCTCGAAAACTTTCTGAAATCTCAAGTTTCATCCTCAGGTTGCCACGGTTCATTAGGTTTCTACCGTTATTTTCTAGGTTTCCGTAGGTATTCGCGCAGGTTACGCGATGACGTCAGGCTGACGTCAGCAGGTCTGGACGTCCGGACCCTAGTGATCGCCTACCTTTAATTCTATAGATTTAAAAATTATGGAACCAATTTTAAATTGTTTATAAATTTGAGACCTACTATTATGTAACTTTTGTGAGCATTTGCATGCATGTAATTTCTCTTTATTTCTCACGTTGTATTTATCTGTAGTTTTTTATATGCTAGATACAAATTTCATTGACGTCGTCGATCCAGCAGGAGCCGGTGTTGATTTTGGAAACCAAGGCAAGTGCTAAACCTTTGACACAATGCTTGTGAAACTGTAACATATATATATATATAATACTTTTCTAAGTACAATAAGCATATAATACTTATCTATGTTTTATGGTTTAGAATGAAATAAAAAAGAATGAAGGGTTTTGTATATAAACCCTAAACTTATAGTGCTTTTGAATGATGAAATAAAAAAATCATGAACCCTTCGTTCTAGCCTTTTGTATTTAGCTTAAAAAATCCTAGAAAGCCAAACTATTATAGAATTGAACCGTAATTTCATCCTACGATATCATAAAAAGATTTAAATGTTACACCAAAAACATATTAAATAGTTAATAAATAATGGGGATGAGGAATAAAAAAGACTTTTAAAAATTATAATTAAAGCTGAAAGTTAACGGTGCATGGAATGAAAAGTAAAAGACGACGTCCATCAAAATATTTAGCCATTAAAACTAAATAGGTTTCACTAAATAGATTACATCATTCTATTCATTCGCCTTTTGCTAAAAAAATCTTTTAAATTCTAGCTCTGCACTTTAATGGACTATTGATTCAAATTTAATCAAAATAAAATGTTAGTTATTTCTTTACGCTGAGACAAATCGATCGACGCGCCACAGGTGCGTCCTGGTGTAGTTGGCGGGTGCTACTTGGTTCGTCACTTGGCATCTTCTATCGACGCTCAATCCTCGGCTAGTGTGGGTCAAAATGGAGACGGATTGTTTTTACTTGGAAGGTGAGAGGTGCTACTCACCGTCATTCTCATTCTAGCTCGTCAGCAATCCAATCCTCTCTCTAGCTCACAACCTGATTCGAGTTTCTCGCCAGCTTGCTAGGACTTAACTCATTTGCGTAAATGAGTAGAGCCGAGGTCAATTTTTCTCTTCTGCACAAAATGAGTTTGAGCCAAGTTAAACCTATTTCTCTCCAGCGATCGGTTCATTTCCACCCCTAGTTGGCACAGCTTGGCGGAGGTCGGTCTAGGCAGCATGCTGCAAACGTGGAGTGGTTGCTACTTGCTAGCGCAGGAGTGCATGCGCCACTGATGCACGGCTGCTCAGCACTCGCTATTGAGTGCAGTCGTATCCTAGCAGTGGCCGGCATGACATGGACTTTTTCCACGAATTGTGCAATGCCTTCGAGTTCGGTGGTCAGGTTGGGACCTGGGAGGGCATCCGCCATCTCGTGAGTCGAGGAGCATTTGCTTACCAGCTGGAGGGATCAACAAGTGGCCCAGATCAATATCCGTATGCCGCAAATTACATCTGATCAGCATGTTGGTTTACCGCCTACCGGAACAGGCCATACTGCATGTTTGACCTCACTGCTCATTCGGGTAATAAGATGCTTGGCCTAGATCAAGCATCTATCTTTGTGATATTTGTAAGCAGTAATAGGTGTAAAGATGAATGAGTTTCTCTAAATTTTTTTTAAAAAAACCTTCTCTTTATTTTTTACATTTTTGCTATTCAATTCATATATGCCTACAATTAGAAGTGTGAAGGCGATTTTTATTCACTTGAAAATTTGGAATCAACCTCCGTCACTGTCTTCTCCATCTCCGGCCACTGCTCATTCGAGTAATAAGATGTGGCTATGTGTATCGAGTTGTGTTTATATATGTGGGTAGAGTGCGTGATTATTCTTGGCCATCTAGGAGGATATCATGAGATATCATGATAACCTATAACTCTTAGCGTATATAACGAGGGCAAGAGGTGTATCCCTCTTACCAGTCTCACTTGTCACTTGTAAGGGTTGAGGTTGGGTGTGTGTAGGTGCACTAGTAGTGCTTTGCCCACTTGATATGGCTTTGCAATATATCCCAACCAAAAGAGAGAATACAACAAAATTTCCCCTAGTTTGCGTTTGTGTTCACAATAAGCTTGTGCGGTGCTTGATCGTTTTAGGTTGTGCAAGTTTTGATCTTTTTGCTTCCATTTAGTTTGTTTTGATGCAAGGATTAAAAAGTTAGTTCCTTTAGTTGGCTTGATGATGATCAACTCATAAATCGGAGCTTTTCATTTTTGTGATTTCGCAGGGATTTTGGGAGGGATTTTCCCTACCATGTTTGGACATGTTTTGGGGGTGTTTTGAGAGCCAACTTCATGTTAGGATGTGGGGCACCCATATGGATCATTTTGATCATCCTTTTCCTGCTAGCGTGACCATGGTTTGAGCTCTTCACCCTTCGTACACCAAGTGTTTATTCTTTTGCCCGCAAGGCTTGTGTTGGTGATTGTTGGGGTCTAAGCTTCATGTTTTCCATGGGACATCATATTTGTACTTTGTGGATCTTTAAATTTCTTCGGCCCATGGACATAACCATACCTTGATTTCTGTCACAAACACGAAGTGATAGAGCTTGACTTTGTACATTCTCGACACGTTCATCATGTGTTCGATAGATTGCCTGTGACATGTTTTTTTGTGTGAAGTAACCGAAAAGGTTTCGTGGCTCCCATTCATCTCTCTCTAGTCATCATAGTATGGTTTCACACCAAAACATTATAAAAAATAGTTTTGAGAAGAACCACTCAAAGCATCACAAAAATTATTATAAAGTGTGACATTGTTTGGCTTATAAAAATAATAAATTTTTAGCAGTAGTTTTAAATTTAAAACAAAAAGAACAAGACCTAACTGGCCAGGAGCAGCTAGAAGGCCAGTGCCTACTGGAGGGCAGTATACATGTAGATGCGAACCAATCGACTCATCCATTGTTTAAAAGAAAAAAAAAATCGACCTATCCACTAAAGGTTAATAGTTCTACAAGCTACTGGTACAAATTTGTCTTAGCAAGTGGTTTCGAATTTCGATATACTAATCGGCGATTAGACCCGCCCCCACAAAATGTGAGGCCGCCAGCCACTTTTCTTCAGGTTTGGCAGCCAAATCCTCTTCTTAAATCATTACAGATCTTGGATTGGACCTCACCTCTCCAATGGCGCCGCACTGAAGATTTATCAGTAATTAATCTCCCAAAGCCCCCGCTCTGTCTACTCACACGGGTGCTCTGCCTTGTCGTCTTCTTCTTCCTGTTCCAATCACTGCCTTGCGCCACAAGTTCAGGTTTCACGAAGCCACGGTTAACTGCTGGAACACTAACACCGCTTGTTATAAAAACCATGGTTTTAAGCTGGACCAAATTTGAAAATTCAAATTTAAATTTAAAATTTGCAAAGAGAATCTTAAAATCTTTCAAAATAGTATCATTGTATCGAAGACACTTGGTGGAATCTTTTTAAAAGAAATTCAAATTTTCAAATGGTTTTGACTGAATCTGTTCCCTCTCTATATGAGTATTTCATCAAATATACGATGGACGTGTTGGCTCGGACGCTCAACTTTTCTCTTGCTTATGCTTTGGCCAACATCCATCTAATAGTTCGCTTAAGCTCCGTTTATTTCCACCCTAGCTTTGCAGGGGCATGTTACAACTTACAAAGTGGCCTAGTATTGCATTTATGGATTTCAAACTCTACAAGATGCTGAATCTAAGGCCTTGTTCTTTTCAGCTTAACAGCTTAACGACTTATCTATGTTTTGAAAACACATATGTTTTGAGTTTTTAATTTCGTTTTTTCGCTATTGAAATTCAGTCATTTCAGCTGTTCAGAAAACTCTATAAGAACAGGCCCTAAGCCTGAACAAAGGCCCCGGTTCCAGAGCTTCTTCAATAAGAAACTAATTACCAATCACAACCGCGTTTCTCCATAATCCCACCTTAAACCTATAGGTAGATCCCACGAGCTTGTCCCTGTTGAAAAATGGCAAAAGGAAATCCAAAACGAGCTAGGCGAGAGAGAACCATATATAAGTGCTGGCCAATCAGTACATCACACGCATCGCTGACGTTCTCTCGGTGATGCTGCCGTGACGTCAAAATAAGCTTAAGCCTAATCAGCTTCTTATTGCAAAACGTGGATTCCTTGCTACCAGCATTACGCAGATCAGCATTAAAAATCCTTGCATTCATCAGTTGATTAAGCTCTTAGCTTATCTTTGGATATTATTCGCGATCCAGGGATTGATGCCTATGCCTCCGATCGTGGAAGCTACATGCGTAGACAATACATAGCCATTATCGAATAACGATTGGCGATGCAGGTCGCTTTCCGTCAGGAGGACAGGGGAAATGCTCCTACCCTGGTAGCTGCTGCTACGCCTATACGAACCGATTCCGGCGAAAGGCTGCGCGAAGCTAGGCTGAGTGGAATTCAGGCAGGATCTCGGCCATATCTGGAGAGAAAATTTCGAAAAAATTGGTTGAATAATATACATGTAAAACAAAAATTGTAAAAGTATATGGTATACGAATGGATTTACAGAAATGAGCTACTATCCGCCACCGTGGACGGCAAATACGCCGTTTTCGCCACCCCGCGCGTCGGAAACTGGCTTCCGCCACGCCAGGCGGAGGAAGCCAGCTTTCGCCACCCCCGGTGGCGGAAGCCAGCTGGCCTGCGCCACGCGGCGGCTCCGCGCGCCTGGCTCCGGCCGGCCCCCGGCTCCTCCCGCGCGCCGCGATTCCGCGTCGGTGCCCTTGAGTTGCGTGCCGCTTTATTGAATTGCGTGCGGAATTATTTGCTCGGGTCAGAAGCTGCACGCGGGAAAACAGTATCTGCTGGTGCGACGTCATTTCATGTCCCCCGATTATCTGTTAACCCTGCGTTTAATTAATTAAAAAAGTAATTGGCCATTAATAAATTGCATGCTTAGGATGATTTAATGACGCACGCACGGCTATATAAGGAGGGGTGTCCTCGGTTCTCTGCACATGTTGCGCTGCCCGGTGCTAAGTCCTCCGCAAACCATCTCTGCTGCCTGGTGCTCAGCTTGCTGCTCGTTGCTCAGCTTCCTGCTGCTCGGTGCTAAGCGTGCTGCTCGGTGCTCATCTTGCTGCTCGGTGCTCAGCTTGCTGCGCAATACTCACATATGTTTGTGCTGATAGCGTTTTCTCACTGTCTTCGTCAAGGTGATCTTTTTTTACTTTGTACTAGTTTGAACATAGATGAAGACATAGTTTGAAAACTTTCATTCATTATTTCATGTGTTTGAATGCGCAGGTGTTGGTACCTCGTGAGCAGACTGTTTATTCGACATATTATTAGTAGGTATGCATTTTAATAAACTCTCGTTTGTGGACTTGCATAATACAGTAGAATCAAATATAGATTAATGTAGATTTTATAAGCAGTGAAATGTAGCATTATGCCGTAGATGTAATGGCTATAGTACTGACTAATTTCTAACGGTGGTAAGAAAACAATAACGCAGACCGTGCATGTACCATTTAAAGTCAGTTAAATTTAAAATAAATACAATATTTGCGGTGCTAAGAAAACATTAACGCAGATTGTGAATGTAACATTTCTAGTAAGTTGAATTTGAAAAAAATATATAATTATTTTACAACATTTATATGTTCATAGTTTGTTATAGAGGTAAAAAACTGTTAAGATCAAATATGCATGTGATATTAACTCGTACCAACTCAAAGTATGTTATGCTTTATGTTTGCGGTGAGGTAATCATTTAGCGTAAGTAAAAAATAGTTGTCCAAAGACAAAGCGTAAGTAAATTGGCCTGGAAATTAAATAAGCCGTTGCACCTCGGAATGAGGGCGAACACGGCGCAGCGCCGGCGCGCGCGCAAGGGGCGCCCGATGCCACTTGGCGGCAGGAAGCTGCCTCTAGCCGTCCCGGGTGGCGGAAGCTGTGCATATTTCCGGCATTTCAGCTCACTCCCGCATATTTTTCCAATTTCTATTTACATATATATTATTTCACCAATTTTTCCGAAAATTTCAGCTGATTTTGGGTAGGTGCGGCGAGTGCTCACTTGCTTTTATGTAAATTATATAATGCCCTTATGTTACATGTTGCTCAATTACATGATTTCACTGCTCATTCTTCAAATAGAAGATCGTAGGAATGTTAAGTACATTACAGCTTGAAAGTCTTTTTTGGATGCTGTACTAAGGGAGAAATATTACAACCATCTCATTAATAAAATACTGAAATATAAGGAAGGGGTGCTGGAAATATTAAAACTCAGGGAATCCCCAAAATTGGTATTAGCCTATTATGAGATGGAATTTTAGGGGAGCTTATCGACTTATCTCAGTGCCGCATTTCATGATATGCATGAATAAGGCTGTGCCGCTGTGGTGATAGAGAGTATGCACCTTCCTCTACTATTTTTTTAAAGAATTTTTTTTGTTTTCTAGCACCTTTTTCTCCACGAAGAAAAGAAGTGAAGGCAATTTTTGGACGAGGTGACCGAGAGTCCTAGGCGTTAAAGTGCAGAAATGGATATGTAATTAGTGAGGACAACCAAGATGATCGAGTGGTGTCTTGTTCTCACCTCCCAAGATATTAGATTCCCTCTCCCCTTCCCGTTCCTCGTTTGCATGAATGGGATATAACTGGTACATACATATATTTAATAAGAATAGTAAGCATCCAACACAACCGTGATCTAGCCGTTGCGCAACCAAGCACATCACACCCACCCAAAAGCAATCAACCGAAGCAACAATTGTATGCATCACCGTCATGTATGATGTCACATCTTCAAACTAGGCATGTGTTATCGTCGCTTCCTACCATGCCTCCTTACCTCCTCTTCCACACTCGGAAATTCCCTACTAGAAACAAAGAAAGGGAAGAAAATTTGGGGTCACCGGACGCCACACAAGCCTTGTGGCACTTGGTGTTGTGTCTATCCCTCCCCCTCTCTCTCTCTCTCCCCTCCCCCTACTTTCTCTTATCTCCTCCCACTCTCTCTCCCTATCTCTCCGGTTCTACTGTGGCACCTGGTGCCATGTAATACCCCCCATGCATGCAAGGGTAGCCTTGAATTTGATCACCACCAACGAGGTGAAAACAAATGTCATATTTATAACATGGAGCATTATGCACATCAATGGAGTGTTACATGCATCGATCCCATATATCACATCAAAATTCTGAGACATGACATTAACGTGTACAAAATAAACGACGATCAAATATATAATCAATATAGTGACAACAAATGATGAATATAAGATCCATATTTGATATAATTGATAAAAAAAATCATATCATCAAACCAGAACAAGGGATCGGTTGCTCTCTTAAAACTAGAATGCTAGGAAACGGATTACAATTTCTAACTTTTTCAATAGATGATCTAATAAACACATAGAATCAGTTATGGCATCAATAGACACTACAATGACGTCAACATGAAACTATATTACACTACATAAAACTATATAAAACTTTCTGAAACTTTTCTAAAACTATATAAAACTCTATGAAACAACATGATGAGACTAAAATGAAACCACCCGATGAAACTGCACGAAACTAGCTAATAATTTGTTGGAAACAATTCTAAGGGATCACCGTTAGCTAGCATCCCATCTTAAAATCATGTTCCTATAAAACTTTTAAGACCCACATACCATGCTCTATATAAGATGTAGTGCTAAAAAAACCTAGCCTATAATTACACCCACACACCCCTTTGACTTTGTATGAAATCCTTTATAGCGAAAAGTTGGTACGGTTTACCAAGTTGCAAGTTAGATAGACCAAGTTAGCTCATGCTCGGTTCATATCCATACTCGTGAGATGATTCTTTAATTTATTGGCATGAGGACGATGTGTAAACAATTCAAAATGGTATGGCAACATTTTCTCTTTTTTTAGTGAATCTGTGGCAAATAAATTAATATACTAACCTAGACAAGCTTACTTCAAAATAAAAGGTATCACTACAGGAATCGAAACTTCTGTCGGCGTTGTCGGCGGCCTGCCGCCGACACAGCTCTGCCGACGTTGCGTCGTCGACACAGATGGAAATTGTCGGCGGCCCCGCCGACAAAGATGCATGCAAGGCAAGCCACCTGGGTTACCTCTGTGTCGGCGGCAAAACTAGCCGACCACACAAGGTCCCCTTGACGGAAACGGCGCTCTGGCAAGTGGACCCCACATTGGAACGACGGGACGACACGTGGCACCTTTCTGTGGTCGGTTTGGTCAGACGTTCTATAAAGACTTTGTAGTCGTGGGCCTTCATTCCATTTAACTTGCATTGGTCCATACTAACGGCATGACGAAGGCTAGCCGCATAACCATCTGGGAATTTAACTTTCTCCTTAATCCAAACTAGAATCTCCCTTATTTGCCCACGTGTGAGGCAGTACTTTGCCCTAGTCTTCATCCCCTTCTCGTCGAGGTTCAATTCTGGACGATCACATATTAAAGCACAGTTTAGTCGAGCTTTTTTGCTATCCTTTGTTTTTTGTGGGATGCCCCAGTTTGTATTGACGATTGCCTCACACATATTCTTTTCTTGATGCATCAGGTCAAGGTTGTGAGGCTGCTTCAGGTCTATTGCGTACGGAAGGTTATAAATGCTGCACTTATGGGTCCAATGGTGCTCCCCGCCATAACCATCCTCATAGCCCTTTTTTGCCAAATCTTCATGCCAAACAATGATATCCTTGACCTCGAACCGTTCTGGTGGTCTCTGTTTCGTCATAGTCTTGCCTTTACGAAATGCATTTCTTTGCTTTCTAAATGGATGGTTCGGCTCAAGAAAACGACGGTGACAGTCGAACCAACAAGCCTTACCACCTTTTTTAAGTATGAAAGCATCAGTGTTACACAGGCATTTTGGGCACGACAACTGTCCATGCGTGCTCCAACCCGAGAACATGCCATACGCCGGAAAATCGTGTATTGACCACAAGTATGCGGCTCGCATTCTAAAGTTCTGACCCTTGTA